>MU748244.1:0-19109 GCA_026770625.1 Nicotiana glauca | reverse complement strand
CCATGATTGCACTGTGGAATTGGTGATGCCCTCCTCAAATATACGAATATCGTCGGGGTCCAAATCAGACTCAGATTCACACTCGTCCTCCACCACGTCCCTCCCCCTCACCGTCGCTGCTGATGTAGAGCAACTTGCCATAGCTGGCAATGGCACAGCAGAAGTCCCAACGACGGCCTGTAAGGATCGATCCTCCGCATCGGCAGTAGGAACTTCGGACGAGACCGTCAAAGCAGCTACATTCCCGTGTCCAGAACCAACGGGTCCAACTCCAACCAACTCATTTTCCTCACCAGTGAGCGTCGCAGCCGCACCGCCCTCCGAGTCCGTCAGAGGAGAATCTAGGTTGATCACCAATGGAGGATCCGCCACAAATGCCACTCGCCGCTTCTGCGAAGGCCTATCTTCCTCATCATTTGAAGGCGAGTCCGTCCGAGGACGAACAAGACCTGACGACCTCTCATCTTGCAGTATAGATCGAGGTAGGGATGCGGTCACCGATGACTCAACCGACGCCACCCTTGGTACTCGACGAGGCATAGGCACAGCAGCTAGCCTGGCAAGTGCACTCGGCCGATGGAAAGCCAATTGTGGAGCTTTGACACGGCGTGGCCTTTCTGGATGCAATGAACAAACGAATCAATAGACGTGGTCAGAACAAAACGAAGTAGATAAGAAAAAGGGACGAAGTCCCACCTATCACGGGCCTGCGACCATGCCTCTCCCAGAAAGCCGGTCAGGTACGAATGCCTGCAGTACGGGGAAGCACTGCCTCAACCCAGTCTCGGATCCCCTCCAAGGTAAGCGGCAACAATTTTTCAGCTACAAAAATGAAGGTAAATCAATAGCGAAAGTATACGGTATAAAGAAAGACGAAATAGGGCGGATTCCGGGTCGGGAACGAGGTCTCACGTGCAAAGTTCCATCTTCCGGGAATCCACTTGGGTCCGCCACCAGATGCTCAATCCGAATATAGAATAAATTATCAAAGGGGTGGCGAATATCCTTGTCGTCCAGCCTCACCATCAAACTTTTCGACCCTCGCGGACGTGCATGAATCATAGTGCCGCGAATTTTTTGGGGAGCGAAGAGAGTGAGCACATGTTCCAAAGTGACCTCCCTACCCTCTAACTCCGCATACTTGATGAACATGAGGAGCAATTTGTAAAGATAAGGAGAAAGCTGAGCCGGGCACACCTCATAATAGCGGCAGAAGTCCACTATCAGCATCAGAAGCGGGAGTGTGCACCCCACATGGAACATGTATGCATAGAACGAGCAATACCCTCGATGATCGATTTGCACCCTGTCCTCGGGTTTTGCCAGAGCAATCTCAACATAATGTGGGACATGCCACCGCTCCCGCATTTGGGCCATTCCCACTTCCCCCATTAGAGAAGAAACATCTCCCTGTTCCACGCCGCCCTGCACACTGAAATCCGTCAGTTGATCTCCGGATCAAGGTAGAATTTCGTCGACCGAAGGAATTTATTCATCCTCCACCAACTCAAACCCTTTGTTTGCCAGAGTGGGATTTTCGATCGCCGGAGAATTAGCCAGGCGATTGCCGCAAGAAGAAGTGCGTGCCATAATCGATTCACGAGCGAGAGAGAGAAGAATTTTGACGAGGGAAACGGAGAAATCAATGAAGATGGTGATCGAAAGAATAGAAAAAATACGATTTGATAGAAGAAAAAACTTCTCGGAAATCCTCTCAGAAGAGCAATGAATGTGTAAAGAACAAAACAACACGCCTTTTCTGGTTATAAATAACAGACTTTGCCTGCACAAAACCCAACGATCGCCATTAATGTATAACCGTGTGCGAAACGGTTCACTTTCATGGAAACATGCGCTATTGCGAACAGGCGTGAGGAGTGACACTCTGTTCGCTAATCAACAATTCGATTCCGAAACCTCATTATAAAGAGCCCTCCCGATTACGTCGTTCTATCCGCCCGTCGAAGTCGACGCAGGCTCGACCCCGACGAGCGGAGGGACTAACTGTATTGGTAAATATCCGACCATTCGGCGAACAGGGAATCAACCCCATCATGACCAATCCGTGGTAAATAGTCAACGTCGCTGACTTCCGATTTATGACAGCTGTCCTTAAAACAAATAAACGGACATCTCCATGACTAGACCCTGGGCCCACTCGTGATGGGCAAGAAGAGTTTGAGACTATAAAAACCAAAAAAGGAGAACCCCTCAAGGGGGGCTTCTTCTGAGAGATAACTCTGAATATCCCATAGATAGAAATTGGTACTCCTCAAGGAGAGCAATAAACAAGATCAATGTAAGATCCTGAACCTCTTTAAGGAGAGGCAGGCCAAACTACTACGATGAAGAATTCGAAACATCCCAGAGATAGAAATTTATATTCCTCAAGGGGAGCAATAAACAAGATCAATGTAAGATCCTGAACCTCTTCAAGAAGAGGCAAATCAAATTATATTGATGAATAAAAACCCGCTTACATCATCCCCGATGGATTATTCCTATGTCTCAAGTTTATCCTTTAATTCAGTGATTAATTATGATTGGCTATAATTTACCCCTCGAATTATTTCAATTGATTTGCCTGCAAAGTATTCTTTAACTTTCGAGTCAAGCACTAATTATATGGCAACAACTTTACCAGTTACCAAGACTCCCCTTCAAATATAATGCATCTTTTTACGTTCTGAAATATTTTGAAACTAGTTTCAAGATTATTGAAGTTGATAGAATAAATGCCAACAACTTCATCTCCATTTACAAAATCAAAATCATAGTGACGATACCTAAACTCGTAATTGCGCAGTTCTTTAGAAGAAAAAAGTTCATAACAATAAGAACTAGGAATTCGCAACAACAAAAATCTAATTAAATGATTTATGAAAATAAAATAGAAACTTAGAAATGGTGACTACGTGAAATTAGAGTAAAGTTTCATTCGGTCCGTCCAAAGCATATGCACAAAACGTACAGCTTTGTTTCGATCTTGTGGTTCAAGCAAAAGGTGGACCAATAGAAACCATTGAGTACGTAGATACAAAATTACTTCTTATCATTAATTTAACTTATTTCTTGAATAAGGTTAAACCCAAAATTTGGAAGTGAAGCTGACGGATTTTTACTTAAAACGAAAAATGTGAATCATAAACGTCCTTTTAAGTACTAATATATGATGGAGATGTCTCTTTTCAGTTAATCTACATCACGACTAGAAAACTGACATTTTTCGTTCAAGGCATACCGATCAAATCAGTCGGAAAAAAAAAACAACCGAAATCGGTCAGAAACTAAGTATTTGGTCGTAAAAGTCAACAAATTTTTTTCAGACAATGGAAATAGTTGTCTCACAGCAAAAAAATAAAAATTTCGGCAGAAAACGGTCGGATATTGATCAATATTTGACCAACACCTGGTCATACTTGTATATAATGTACAACAATAATTTTTTATCAAACTTTTTCGAAATTTCCTTCCAATTCGGTCGGAAAATTTGAAACTAATATTTCCCGCCCAAGACAAAAATTTAATATAGCTTATAATTAAATATTTCCAACCGAGTTTGGTTGGAAACACGATTTAAAATAATTAAAATATAAATTTAATAATATTTTGTTTGTGTGTGTAAATAATAAATATCTTTTAAATAAATAATATTTAATACTTTATTTATATATATATATATATATATATATATATATAAGATTTATTTGTTACTTCTTTATTTTTGCTGAATTATAATAGCTAGTCCATAAATATTTCCTTGTATACGTTCCAAAAATGCATGGGACTCAATTCCAACCTTTGTCGGTGATGGTCTTATAATTAACTTGCCTTGATAACAAGAAGTGCAAGAAAATTTATTATTTAAAAGAATCTTTAAATTCTCTAATTCGTCTCATCATAATTGATCCAGGATATCACAATCGATCATGCCAAAGTACAAATATTTTGGAATCAGTCACCTTTTGGTTTACAATAGAATGTGCCTCAATTGTACTAATTCTTGTCCAATACAGGCCACAAGATAAAGATGAGAACTTCTCATTAACCCTCTTTTGGCCAGAGACATTCTTGGTAATGATGAGATATTCAAAATTATTCTCATCTATTGTCTCAATATGATATCCATTTCGTTGGATAGCTTTAAAACTCAACAAGTTCCTCTTGGACTTGGAGGAGACATTGCATTCTCTATTATAAGTAGTGTTCCTTTAGGCAGAGTTATAGTAGCTCTTCCAGCGCCTTCAATTAGATTACTACTAACAAAAATCGTTCTGCCTTACACATACTTAAATAAGAGAAATATTTGTTCTCTTTGAATATTGTATGTGTCGTACATGAGTCAATTAAACTGTAATGACCCGACTGGTCGTTTTGCCTTTTAGAATCTCGTTCCCTTAAATAAAACTCCTCGTGCTTGCTTTAGAAAATTTACGACTTGCGGGAACGGTTGGTTCGGGAGTTGAAAGAGTTTTGAGTAAAACATGTCCAATTGTTTCTTTAGGATTCTCTTAACAGACTAAGTTTGACTTCGGTCAACTTATTGGAAAAACGGACTCAGACTCGTGATTTGACGGTCCCAGAAGGTCCATGGGAAAATATGAGACCTGGGCGTATGCCCAGAATCAAATTCTGATGTCCCTAGCCCGAGTAATGAATTTTTATTGAAAATTGTTAAATTGAAATCCTAAGAGTTTAATAAAGAGGAAAAATGCTTGATCATATTGGTATCGGGCCCGTATGTTAGTTTCGAAGCCCGGTACAGGTTCGGTATAATATTTTAGTCTTGTCTGTAAAATTTGGTGGGAAACGGGAGTGATTTGACGTGATACAGACGTTCGGTTGAAAAGATAGGAATTTGGATGTTCTTAAGGATTTCATGTGTTTTGGTGTTGAATCCGTGGTTTTAGGTGTTACTTCGGCGATTTGATTGCTTGAGCAAGTTTACACAATGTTGTAGGACTTGCTTGAGTGTTCGGAGTGGAGCCCCGAGGGCTCTGGGTGAGATTCGGGAATGGGTGGAGGTAGAAAAACACACCAGCTTTTCTGGTATCTTTACTGCTGCAGATCTCGCAATTGCGAGATCGTCATCACAATTGCGATGTTGGCATCACATTTGCGAATTAGGCCGGCTTGCGCGTGGTCGCATTTGCGACTTTTTGCTTCGCATTTGCAAACCCAACAGGGTCCGCATTTGCGCCCCCTCCATCACATTTGTGATCAAGGCAGAAAAGGGCCCAATTCGTATTTGCGAATGTATTGTCGCAATTGCGACTTCGCATTTGCGAGCCTGGTGTCGCAAATGCGACATCAGAGGCTTAGGCATAGCTTTTTAAAACGGGAATTAGGGCATTTATTTCATTTTAACTCTAGACTTGGGCGATTTTGGAGCTTTCAAAGTGGGGAATTCAACATAGCAGTGTGAGGTAAGTAAATTCTACTTAATGTGAGTTTAATACTTGAGTTTTAGGTAGATTAACACACTAAAATTAGTAAAAATCAAGGGGTTAGAGCAAGACCTAGTGTTTTAATAGAAGTTAGATTTATCCACGAAAATTGTTATGAAATAAAATAGAAATCATATATTATTGATCCTTAGGTTTTAAAGAACAAGTTCCTTCAAAAAATCTCGAAATCCGGGCACATGGGCCCGGGGTCGAAATATAGGAAACTTGTGAAAAAGTTTGGGAAATTGCTTAAATAGTTAGAATTCGATCTTTTAAGCCTATATTGACTAGTTGTTACTTCCTTTAACTAGCTTGTGATCGTTCGGCTCCGAATAGAGGGCTTGGGCTTGTTTTTGATATTGGAATTGCGCTTTGGAGTGAGGTGAGTCTCCTTTCTAACCTTGTATGAGGGAATTATCCCCATAGGTATAATAATTGAGAATTTGCCACTAAATGCGGGGGCTACATACGTACTAGGTGACGAAAGTCCATGCGTAGCTACTATGATATTACTTGTTGGGTAGTTTAGGACCCACATCATGCCTAATTTGTGAATATCTTTCTGTTTACTTGCTAATGTGATCATTTATGATATGTTAGAGACTTGGGAGATAAAAAGGTGAACATGTGAACTTGTTAAACCTTTGTAAGAGTTATTTGTATATAAATGAGCCTTCGTGTGTATTCTTGATGTTTTCTTGATATTTATGGATCGGACCGACCGCCTCGGTGTAAATAGATGCATCTATGGTTCGTGCCGTTTGACCCTCGGCAGTACACAGTTTATTTTCTGTTGGAGTGGTCCATAAACCTCAGCATTTGTGCGCATGATATATTTATGTGCTAAAGCTTAGACATGACATGTTTTCTTGCTAAGTATTGGAAAATGTAAATGGCAGCTGAAATATGGTCAAGAACATGATTATTGCTTTTCATTATAACCTGTAAATTATTGGAAACTTTCATGCTTAGCATAGCACATTATTATTATATTATCTTGACCCTAGTAGGTATCAAGTCGACCTCTCATATCTACTTCTTCGAGATTAGACGGAATACTTACTGGGTACATATTATTTATGTACTCATACTACAGTTCTGTACTTAATTGTACAGGATCTGAAGCAGATACATCTGGTTTCTGGTCCAGTGCGTGCCCTTGAGCTTGTGGCAGAGACTTCTATGGTGAGTTGCTTCCTTCCTATGGCGCTCAGCAGCCAGATGGAGTCTTTCTTTAATTTTGCTGTCTTTCTTTATCTCAGATATTAGGATAGAGATATTCTTTTGTATATTCTACTAGATGCCCATACTTGTGACACCAGGTCTTGGCACAAACACATTGGTAGACTTACGTTTTGGGTTGTATAATTATGTTACTTACATTATTTATCACTTTTGGTTTTGAATCCAAATTGGAGTATTTATTTCACTTAAATTCTGATAAAATTAACATAAGAAGTTAGTAATGTTTCCGCGTTAGCTTGCCTGAAAACAGTATCGGGCGCCTTCATGACCTATCATAGAAATGGGTCGTGACAACATGGTATCAGAGTACTAGGTTCACGTAGGTCTCACAAGTTATGGGCAAACCTAATAGAGTCTTGTTGATCGGTAGAGACACGTCTGTACTTATCTTCGAGAGGCTATAGGGTATTAGGAAAGACTACTCTTTATTCACTAACTATCGTGCAGTGGTTGGTATACTAAATTTCCCTATTCTATTCTCTCACAGATGGTGAGAACATGCACTGCTGATGTTTTGGACCTAGGAAGAGCTGCTCCCCCTATTGCTAGAGGCCGAGGCAGAGCCTACGGGAGGGCACCGACCCGTGGTAGGGGGAGAGGTTGTCCCAGAGCCATTCCACTTGCACCACCAGCAGATCCTGCGAGGGATCCTATTATTGAGGAGCAGGGTGAGGTGCCCGCAGCTGAGCCTACCCTAGCAGATTTCATGACAGCACCGGGATTTCAGGAGATCATTGGCCGCATACTACGTTTCATGGATTCTATGACTTAGGATGGTTTATTTCCAGCAGACCCAACCACCTCACAGTCAGGAGGGGGAGCCCAGACCCCTACTGCTCAGGCTCCAAGTCTTGCAGCTTCAGTATATCAGACTCTGGGTGCACTACTCGCAAATGGGGCTCATCTAGTTGCTGCAGTGGCACCCCAGCCCAGGCTAGTTGTGGATAGCGATCCGCAAAAGTTATTGGACGGATGGACCAAGCTTCACCCTCCAGTATTAGGGGGTGAGCGTCATGAGGATGCCCAAGACTTCATTGACAGGTGCAGGGACAGACTGCACAACATGAGGATATTGGAGTCACATGGAGTCGACTTCACCACTTTTTAGCTAGAGGGCAGGGCTCGTAGATGGTGGCAGTCCTATGCACTTGGCAAGCCAACAGGTTCTCCTCCCCTCACTTGGGGTCAGTTCATATAGTTATTCCTGGATAGATACATCCCACCCTCTGACAGGGAAGATCTGCGGTATCGGTTTGAGCATTTAGAGCAGGGTCAGATGTTAATGACCGATTATGAGGCGAGGTTCTCTGAGTTGTCTCGCCATGCACTCATGATACTTCCCACAGAGGTATAGAGATTACTGAGGTTTGTTGCGGGGTTACACCCCACTATCCGATCTGGTATGGCCCGAGAGGTAGAGATGGGTGTAGGGTATCAGCTAGTGGTTGATATTACTCGCAGGATTAAGGGTTATCGTCTGAGGGGTAGAGAGAAGATGCAACATGATAAGAGGGCTAGATTCTCCGGAGAGTTCAGAGGTGCCCCAGCTAGGGGTAGAGGTCAGTTTGGGAGGGGTAAGCCCAGCAGGCCCCCAGTTTCAGCACCACCACCTGTTCAGGGTGCTCTAGCGCACTCCTATTTCAGCGTCATGCCAAAAAGTTCTTATCACCCGCAAGCTATTCAAGGTTACTCCAATGGGTATTCAGGTCCTCCAGATTCTTCCAGTTATTAGTTCAGTGCTATGATGGAGAGTTCATACCGCCCACCGGCTATTCAGGATTCTTCCAGTAGATCTTCGGGTTTTTAGAGTCAGCCCTCCAAGCAGCAGGTCGTCGCACCGCAATATTGTTTTGAATGCGGAGACCCTGGTCACATGAGGAGATATTGCCCCAGACTTCGGGGCAAGACAGTACAACATGGTCAGCAACCCCTAACTCCGAGACCGACTGGCCAGCCACCTAGAGGTGGAGGGAAAACTGGTAGAGGCCGTCTCAGAGGTGGAGGTCAGAAGGGAGAGGTCATCCAGCTACTGCTCAGTTAGGTGGAGGCCAGTCAGCCGGTGCTCCAGCTAGATTCTATGCCCTTCTGGTCAGGCCAGATGCATTAGCTTCAGATGCCGTCATCACAGATATTATTTCCATCGGTGGTAGGAATGCTTCAGTATTATTTGATCTGGGTCTATTTATTCATATGCATCATCTCTTTTTGCTCATTTCCTGGTTATTTCTCCTGAGCCTTTGGGCACTCCTATTCATATGTCCACTCCTGTGGGTGATTCTGTGGTTGTGGATCGGATCTACCGGTCCTGTGTGGTCACTTTCTGTGGTTCTGAGACAAGAGCAAATCTTCTGTTGCTTGATATGATCGATTTTGAGGTCATCTTGGGCATGGATTGGTTATCTCCATATCACGCAATCCTAGATTTCCATGCCAAGACTATTTCACTAGCGATGCCAGGGTTGCCGACATTAGAGTGGAAGGGTTCCATAGTTGATACGCCTAGTAGGGTTATTTCCTTCCTAAAGGCTCAGCACATGGTCGAGAAAGGGTGTTTGGCTTATTTAGCTTATGTTCGAGACACCACTACAGAGTCTCTGATGATTGATTCGGTCCCAGTAGTTCGAAAGTTTGCCGATATTTTTTATTCTGATCTTCCTGGCATGCCTCCGAATCGGGATATTAATTTCTGTATTGATTTGGCTCCAAACACTCAGCCTATATCTGTTCCACCATACCGTATGGCTCTTAAGGAGTTAAAGGAACAACTTGAAGAGTTGTTGGCAAAGGGGTTTGTTAGGCCCAGTGTGTCGCCTTGGGGTGCACCAGTGTTATTTGTGAAGAAGAAGGATGGGACTATACGGATGTGCATTGACTAACACCAGTTGAACAAAGTCATCATCAAGAACAATTATCCATTGCCTCATATTGATGATTTTTTTGACCAGTTGCAGGGTGCTAGGGTGTTCTCTAAGATTGACTTGAGGTCGGGGTATCATCAGCTGAAGATTTGGGACTCAGATGTCCCGAAGACTGCATTTCGGACTAGATATGGACATTATGAGTTTCTGGTGATGTCTTTTGGCCTGACTAATGCCCACCAGCATTTATGGATTTGATGAATAGCGTATTCAGGCCTTATATTGACTTCTTTGTTATCGTCTTCATTGACGACATCCTGATATACTCCTGTAGCCTGAGGGAGCACGAGCAGCATTTGAGAGTAGTGCTTCAGACCTTGCGAGAGCAGAAGCTGCATGCTAAGTTCTATAAGTGCGAGTTTTGGCTAGAGTCGGTGGCATTCCTGGGGCATGTTGTGTCAGGAGAGGGTATTAAGGTAGATCCAAGGAAGATTGAGGCAGTTCAGAGTTGGCCACATCCTACTTCAGTGACCGAGATCAAGAGTTTCCTAGAGTTAGCAGGTTATTACCGGCGATTTGTGCAGGGCTTTTCATCTATTGCATCACATTTGACCAGATTGACCCAGAAGGGTGCTCCTTTCCCTTGGTCAAATGATTGTGAGGAGAGCTTTCAGAGGCTCAAGACAGCTTTGACTACAGCACCAGTTCTTGTGTTGCCTTCTAGTTCGGGGATGTATACGGTATATTGCGACGCTTCACGCGTGGGTTGGGATGTGTATTGATGCAGGAGGGGCAAGTTATTGCATATGCTTCACGTCAGTTGAAGGTTTATGAAAAGAGTTACCCTGTGCACGATCTAGATTTGGCAGCGATTGTTTATGCTCTTAAGATATGGAGGCATTATTTGTATGGGGTATTATGTGAGGTCTACGTCGATCAACGCAGCTTGCAGTATCTATTCAAGCAGCGGGACCTTAATTTGAGGCAGTGTAGATGGCTTGAGTTACTAAAGGATTATGACATTACCATTCTTTATCATTCGAGCAAGGAAAATGTGGTCGCGGATGGCTTGAGCAGAAAGGCGGAGAGTATGGGTAGTTTGACATTCATTCCAGCAGGGGAAAGACCACTAGCTTTGGAAATTTAGTCCTTCGCTAACACACTTGTGAGGTTGGATATTTTAGAGCCCAACCGAGTTCTAGCATGTGTGGTTGCTCAGTCTTCGTTATTGGGGCAGATTAAGGCCCGGCAGTTCGATGATCCACATTTGGCAGTTCTCAGAGAGACGGTGCTGCGGGGAGGTGCCAATGAGGCTTCTATTGGCGAGGATGGTGTGTTGCGGCTTCAGGGTCGTCTATGTGTTCCTAATGTTGATGGTTTGAAGGAGAGGATTCTAGAAGAGGCCCACAGTTTGAGGTATTCCATTCATCCGGATGCCACGAAGATGTATCGTGACTTGAGGCAGCATTATTGGTGGCGGAGGATGAAGAGAGATATCGTGGAGTATGTAGCTAGATGTTTAAATTGCCAGTAGGTCAAGTATAAATACCAGAGACCGGGTGGCCTACTTCAGCAGATGCCTATTCCGAAGTGGAAGTGGGAGCGCATCACCATGGATTTCGTAGTTGGGTTGCTGCGGACTTTGCGGAAGGTTTAATCAGTGTGGGTCATTATGGATAGGTTGACCAAGTCGGCTCACTTCATTCCAGTGGCGACTACTTATTCAGTAGAGAGGGATGCTCAGATTTATATTCGGGAGATAGTCTGACTGCATGGTGTGCCAGTTTCCATCATATCCAATAGGGGTCCTCAGTTCACTTCCCACTTCTGGAAAGCCGTTCAGAGTGAGTTGGGGACCCGTGTAGAGCTTAGCACAGCATTCCATCCTCAGACCGACAGGCAGTCAGAGCGGACAGTTCAGATTTTAGAGGATATGCTTAGAGCAAGTGTGATTGACTTTGGAGGGCAGTGGGATCAGTTCTTGCCTTTAAGAGTTTGCGTACAACAACAGCTATCAGTCCAGCATAGAGATGGCTCCGTACGAGACTTTATAAAGTAGACATTGTTGTACTCCTATCGGGTGGTTTGAGCCCGGTGAGGCTAAGTTACCTGGTACATATATGGTATAGGATGCCTTGGATAAGGTGAAGTTGATTCAGGAGAGGCTTCGCACAGTTCAGTCCAGACAGAAGAGTTATACGGAATCAGAAGGCGCGTGATGTATCATTTATGATTGGCGAGAAGGTTCTCTTGAAAGTCTCTCCCATGAAGGGCATTATGAGGTTCGGGAAGAAGGGCAAGCTGAGCCCAAGGTTTATTGGCCCCTTTGAGGTGTTGAGACGAGTTGGTGAGGTTGCCTAAGAGCTTGCTTTACCTCCCAGTTATCGGGAGTTCATCCAATTTTTCATGTTTCGATGCTTTGGAAGTATCATGCCGACCTATCCCATGAGTTGGACTTCAGTATTATCCAGTTAGACAATAGTTTGGGCTATGAGGAGGAGCCATTTACCATTATTGATAGACAGGATCACCAGTTGAGGTCCAAGAGGATTTCTGCGGTGAGAGTCCAGTGGAGGGGCCAAACGGTCGAGGAGGCGACCTGGGAGTCCGAGGAGGACATGCATAGCAGATATCCCCACTTATTCAGCATTTCAGGTACTTTTCTATGTCCGTTTGAGGACGAACGTTTGTTTAAGAGGTGGAGAATGTAATGACCCGGCTGGTCGTTTTGCCTTTTAGAATGTCGTTGCCTTAAATAAAACTTCCTGTGCTTGCTTTAGCTAATTTATGACTTGCAGGGATGGTTGGTTCGGGAGTTGGAGGAGTTTTGAGTGAAATATGTCCAATTGTTTCTTTAGGATTCTCTTAAAAGACCAAGTTTGACTTTAGTTAACTTTTTGGAAAAATGGACCCGAACTCGTAATTTGATGGTCCCGGAGGGTCCATGGGAAAATATGGGACTTGGGCGTATTCCCGGAATCGAATTCGGAGGTCCCTAGCCCGAGTAATGAATTTTTATTGAAAATTGTTAAATTGAAATCCTAAGAGTTTAATAAAGAGAAAAAATGCTTGATCATATTGGTATCGGGCCCGTATGTTGGTTCTGGATCCCGGTACAAGTTCGGTATAATATTTTAGTCTTTTCTATGAAATTTAGTGAGAAACGGGACTGATTTGACGTGATTCGGACCTCCGGTTGAAAAGATAAGAATTTGGATGTTCTTAAGGATTTCATTCGTTTTGGTATTGAATCCGTGGTTTTAGGTGTTATTTCAACGGTTTGATTGCTTGAGCAAGTTTGTACAATATTGTAGGACTTGCATGAGTGTTCGGAGTAGAGCCCTGAGGACTCGGGTGAGATTCGGGCATGGGTGGAGGTAGAAAAACACACCAGTTTTTCTGGTATTTTTGTTGCTGCTGCAGATCTCACAATTGCGACATGGTCATCGCAATTGCGAACTCGCAACTGCGAGGTTGGCATCGCATTTGTGAATTAGGCCGGCTGGGGCAGTGGTCGCATTTGCGACTTTTTGCTTCGCATTTGCGAACCAGCAGGGTCCGCATTTGCGACTGTGAGCACGTGATTTTTGCCCTAAGCAATTTTATTCCAAAAGTTTTAAATAAAATGATTTCTTTATTATTTTTACAATTGTTTGGATTTTGTTGAAATTGGTGTTAATTGTTGCATTTCATAATTCATATTAAAAATACAAACATATGTACATGCATTAGGGGTTTAATTTTACAATTTTAGTATTAATTCATTTTAAAAAAAATCATAAATAGTATTTTTGTGCTTTAATTGAAAAATTACCATAAAATAGAAGTTAATTAAGTTTAACAATTTACTAAAATCAGAAAAATAAATATAAATATAAAATAAAAAATAAATAAAAATATAAAATAAAAAGAAAATACAAAAATATAAAGGAAAAAGAAAATACAAAAAAAAATACAAATACAATAAAATTTGGGATAAAATAAATTATATAAACTAATAAGCCCAAATTAAATAGCACCCGCCCAGGCCCAAAGAAAATCCACCCGGTCCAGTCCCGGAATTAACCCAAACGACGCCGTATAGGCGTTGATCAATCTGAGCCCTCAATTAAATTGATCCAACGGCTACGGATTAATCCCATAATAAACAAAAGGACGCTGTCAGAAGTCGGGAGATCTGAGCCGTTCAATGAGAGTTACCAACGGTTCCGGATTACCCATACATTTTTTATATAACAGGTACACAAAATACACAAAATACATGAAATAATATATCATCTTCTCCTCAAGTGTTTAGCCGTCACCGTCTCCCCCAGAATCCCTACCGGCGGGAAATACAACCTCCACCAACCATCCCCAAATTTTCACCAGAGGGCCGTCGTAACCTCCTCTTCCCACCCCTTTACTTCCTTTCCCTCAAATACCTCTCTATCCCGTCGAATATCTGAATTAAACTCGCCGGAACCCTACCGCCGGCGAACATCACTTATGCCAATAGCCACAAAAATAACACCCCAGCCTCCTCATGAGACCCTCTTCCCATTCCCCTTTATGGTTTCCTTCGAATCTTACCAGAAAGCTTCAAATATCAATTTTAAAGTTTTCCGGCCAAGATTCAAGGTATGCCAAAAATTCCCAAAATAATACCATGAACTCCTCTTCTCATCTTCTATCCTAATCCATCAACCTTTTCCTTCGAATCATCCTCAAACTCGTCAAAATTCAAAGTTTGAGTTTTCTGGTCAAGGTCAAATCTTTATGATTTTTGACCTTAACATCCTTAACCACGTGTTTTCTTATGAAAAACACATGGTTAGTAATGTTACGGGTCAAGAATCTAAAAAGATTCTTTCAAAAAAAAAGTTGGCCGGAATTTTTCGTCAAATTAGTGAGTCCTACTCTTATTTTTCTCTTTTGAGCTTTATTGATTGTTCTAGCTTTAAAATAGTTTGTATGATTCTGTTCTCATAGTTTAATTTTGCTTAATTCTGTTTTGATTAATTTCTTGAAATGGTTCTGATTTTTATTGTTTGTTGTTCTGATTAGGTTGTAGTTTGTTCTGAGTTTTAATTAGATATCAGTTAGATTTTATTTCTATTTGCTCTATTGTTTGATTCGATTTTTTTTAATTTCAATATTTCTATTATTGTGATGTGTTTAGTTTAGTTTAATCAATAATTCTTCAGCTCAATGTTTAATTAGTTTTAATGATAATTAGAATTGATTTCCAACCTTAATCAGATTTAGTTGAATTGATTCTAAGATGTTTGATTGGGTATAGCTGAAAATCAATACTGGTTTAATCAATAAGCCTTAGTGATTAATGAAATTAGTAATCAGCTTATGCGAATTGCAGAATAACAGTTCAGGGGTAAGGGGTAAGCTTGGAAGTAATTGTGGGGAACTTCAGGGGTACTTTAGGCATAGAAAAATGGCAGAATCCTTAAAAATGATAAATATTAAAAGGAAGTGAGGGTAGAATAGGAATTCCAAAGGAAAAGGAATATGATAGAAGTAACTAGAACCTTCTAGATTGGGCTTCAATGTAAGTTTCAATCAACTAGGTGTATTAACTTGTTTAACAAGTCAGAAAAGGGGGGACCAATCTGAAAATATTAGAAATGAATTTTCCTCCAAATTTCAACTCTATAAATAGGCAGTTTCTACCATAAATCATAAGTTTTAGAACCCCAAAAATTCCTCCAAAAATATCTTTTAAGTTTCAGATCTGAAATTAAACAATTTCAGATCCAATTTCCTCTTCTAGATTTGAATTCCTTCCAGAAAAACTTCACACTGAGTAGTTATTCTTTTCCTTAGTTTGAAATCAATTTAAACTCACATATACGAAAAATACAAAAACAACAAAAATGGAAAAATCAAAAACAGTTTCACTATTGCATTACTAGCGTTAGTGATTCTCAGTTTTCCTTTGGTAAATTTTCATTTCTGCTTGAGGTTCTAGTTCTAAAGGTGTTCAGAGGTGATTAATGACATGGTTTAGTTGAGTTTGGGACTTAACTAGTTTGAATTCCAGTCGAGTTTTGGGTCCAGTGAGATTTCAGATGTATCTAGGTTCAATTTTGAGAGCTAGGAATGCGATTCAAATGTGTGTTGAAGTGATCTGTTGAGTTTACCTGCATCGCTGGTTTTCAAAATTAATTCCTGGCTTGTTCTGTGACGATATACTGTTGAGTTTGGTTGTTGTTGTTGTTCCAAGTAGCTGACTTCTTTTATTCTCATACTCAAGTACACAGCTTTGTCCTTGATGGCTATAAACGGAAGGATAAGCTTATATGATGCTTAAAGCATGAAATTCAGTTTAGTTACAATTGTCATTTGATGTGTTTGAGCATTAATTTGTTGAGATTGTTCAAAATTTAGACTGTTATTATATTCATTGAATTGTATTAATGAACTATACTGGACTATGAACGATAATGAATTATTAAGTTTTCTGGATTCAAATCTTCCCTTTTCTGAATCAATTTGCAAAATACAGATCTCAGGTTGTAAATATAATGTAGGCAAGTTGCATTCAAAAAATTCGCATGAATTCCTGAGTATTAGTTCATATAAGTTTAATCAATTACTGTTACTGTTATTCAAAATATGTACATGATTAAAGGTCAAGGTAATAGTAACCGAATTCAAATCAAGGTATTAGTTCTTGTAAAAAATTTCAGTACATAAAATGTTCATTAAAAGAATTATTGAAGCAGGTGATTGACTATATGGAATTACATTGGTTCTTCTTCGTTATTGAATATATGTGGGCCTCAATTACACGCAGGTTGGCCCAGCGTTTATTTTCAGTTCATAAAGTGGGCCTGTTTCGAGGCCCAGATTTAGCATCAGTTTACTAAAATAGCAGATTATAAGATCTCATTCGATAGGACTTGTTAAATATAAATCCAGTTTGTAAGCCTACCAATTGTTATAAATCAAAAACTCTTCAAAATATTTTAAGAATAGGGGAAACTAACTCCCAAATAAATTGAGTTTTGAATTAGGTAGCGGGTTCAAGCTAAAAGGATTTCTCCTTCTGTTTGAATGCGGACTTGAATTTAAGACTCGAATTTATATTTGTGAATTAATTGACCTTATAGAGACAAATGATAAATAGAAGAATCATAGCTTGCTTTAGGTTGGCCTTCTAATAATAAAAATGAGACGAGCCTCGCCAAACCAAATACAAATTGCGGGGCCCTCATTAAATACTTAATTAAAATACTTAGAGATTCGGGACGGGTCGTTTAACAAATTTCATGGCCTTCCCAAAAGATATAACACGTTAACTGCTTTACGCGTGATTTTTAATAATATTACTTTCCTAATACGGGTGTGCATTTCATGCAACCCAAATCCAAATCCAAAAACGTCGAATTAGAATGTGTCGAGGATCCAGGTGCATTTCTTGTGACGTAATCCGAAAACATATTCTTAAACGAAGTTCACTTTCTTAAATAAAAATAATTTGACAAAAGTGTTAATTAATTCTAAAAAATGCACAAATCAGATAACATGTATTAAAATCAAATATTTTTGCCAAATATGACAGTCGAGCGACCGTGCTAGAACCACGGAATTCTGGAGTGCCTAACACCTTCTCCCGGATTAACAGAATTCCTTACCCGGATTTCTCGTTCGTGACTGTTGAACAGAGTCAAACCCTTCCTCGATTCGGGATTCAAACCGGTGACTTGGGACACTATAAATCTCTCAAGTGGCGAATCTGAACCTTTTAATAAAACAAAAACGAATCCTGTTTCGATTGTCCTTAAATTGGAAAAACTCCTTTATTACTATATCTCTTCCCGAGGTGTAGTAAAAGCTGGATAAAAGCTTTCTTCGGAAAAAGGAGGTGTGACAGCTCTGGCGACTCTGCTGGGAATAAAGAACCCAGAACTTCGATTCAAGGTTCAAGAATTCGAGCTTACTTAAATTGTTGTATTTGGCTTTATTTGGTTTGATATATGTTCCATGCCTTACGTGCTAAATATTTTTACCTCTTTAATATTTGTTGAATTGTATGTAAATTGTCGTGAATCCCTCCCTCTTTCTAAGTCTTCTACATCATGGAGAAGGGTGCACTTCGTGTAGCTTCTCTTCTGTTAGAGTCTTTTTCCCAATTTAGAACGAGGTTTGGATAAGTTGCAAAGCCGGGCGAGCTACTGTATTTCCGGTACGCTGCCTCCCCCTTGGCCCGAGTTGTCCGCTCGGGTAAGCCAGGTCTAGATCAATAAACCTAGGGTTTAAACCTAGATGAACAATAAAATCATGCCGAACTCCTAGTAGGACGCTTATTTGCATCACGTGTATTATGACTTAGGGGACTCAACACAGGGATTGGGTCCGTCTAGGACAGGTGACCCGAATTAAAATGACCATCCTGATGCATATTATGTGCTACTTGTATTTATTTGCTCGGTTCCGCATGTTGACTGGCTTATGTACGATGAATGGAAAAATTATGAAAAATAGCAGTGTTAGGATTAAGGGAAGATAGTCATTTATTGTGGAAAAACCCAATGTCCAAATAGTACCGAAATGCTGCCGGATTTTTAAAAAAATAAATATAGAGAAAATATTGAAAAAAAATATAGAAAGTAATTTATGGTCAAAAATAGTCTTGATTTTGGCCAATCGCCCGAACTACGCTGGTTTGATTCTCACCACGTGTGAGATACGTAGGCAACTCCTGACAGGTCCAACCACACCTTTTTGCAAAAAATAGCCGAAAAATGTCAAAATTTTGATTTTTGTTATAAATAAGTCGGGTGGTGCTATTTTTTAAAACAAGCCGAATGTCCCTCAAAAGGACGCCGGAAGGTCATTTTTTGCAAGAATAGCCACTTTGAGTCACATTAAATAATTTACGGGCACAACCTTGAAATATCCCTTGCGGAAATGTTGAAAGGCCGTATCCGCAAAATAAAGTTTGGGTCATCTATCAACTTTACAAAAATAACCACTCTGCTAAATAAGCCATTACATGGCCGGTTTTTGCTAAAATAGCCATAATTGGTATTAAAACTTTCTCAGTCTTGTGCTAGCCTGTGGCGATGCTGAATGATGCCCCATGGGCCCCAGGATGAGAAATTTTCAAGTTTATTTTCTTAAATAAAATTTTGCAAAAATAGCCATTTTGTCAAAATAAGCCATTACATGGCAGGTTTTTGCTAAAATAGCCACAATTGTATTAAAACTTTCTCAGTCTTGCGATTGGCCTGTGATGATGCTGAGTGACGCCCCATGGGCCCAGGATGAGAAATTTTGATTTTTAATCATTGAATATGGAATTCCTAAATTAAAAGTTTTGCAAAAATAGCCACTTTTCTTTTAATCATTAAATTCCTTCAAATAAATGTGCAGGATGAATTCAAATGACACCGAAACCTTCTCAGTCCTGAGCGAGATACCCCTTAAGCTCCATTTATGGTGGAATAATCTCGGAGATGAAAGTAGAAAATCAGTGATAAAAATTCTAGGTGGCCTTGTGGGACTTATGAACATAAAATCGAGAAGGGATATTGTTGAAGCTTTGATACCGTTTTGG
>MU748238.1:15301-27057 GCA_026770625.1 Nicotiana glauca | reverse complement strand
GCCTGCAAATGCTTGGGCCAAATCGTCCCATGTGTACCATCGGGCATGATCTTGCCGCGTATACCATTCCAAAGCAGCACCACTGAGACTTTGACTGAAGTAGGCCATCAGTAATTCATCTTTCCCATCGGCCCCGCTCATTTTGCTGCAAAATCCCCTCAGGTGGGCCACCGGGTCACCATGACCGTCATACAAGTCGAATTTTGGCATTTTGAACCCTGCGGGTAACTGAACATCCGGGAATAGACACAAATCTTTATAGGCCACACTGACTTGGCCACCCAACCCTTTCATGTTCCTGAAGGACTGGCCCAGGATTTTTACTTTCCGAATCATCTCTTCCTGCTCTGGGTTTTTAAGCGGCTTTTCAGTTTCCACCGGGAGCTCGAAGTGAGAGGTGTAAGAATATGGCTCAGGCACTTTAAAAGTAGGCTCAGGAGGGTAGCACTGACTGTCGTGAGCTTGAGACAATTGCTCACTAGAAGATCTTTGCCATGTGGCAGGTGGAGGCGCCACAAAGACAGGGGTAATTGGTGGAGGAGGGTTTTGTTTGGTTAGTGGAGCCTGGGGAGGATAGAAGTTGGTGCTATAACTTTGTTGGTGGAAAGGGAAAGGTGCAGATGTATGCACAAGAGAAAGCTCCTGAGACTGAGCCAAAGGTGGGATATATGCTGGATTGGCAGGATAAACTGGCGCTGGCTGACCTTTAGCCCAAGCCTGATGCATCTCGGCCATATGCTGCCTCAACTTATACATATCTTCCTTTATTGCTTTAACATCCACCACTTCTACCTCTTTTGATGGGTCCATGATACTGGTATCTGATTCTTGGCCTGCCATGTTCATTTTGGTTTTTGCCCGGGTGTTGTAAGAATGGGTTACCAGGATGCCGACTGCCTTTTGTGCTTGTGTTGTAAAAATGAGTTACCACGCTAAAATCACAAACCAACCACCTTTCTGGAATGACAAGACAAAAATGAAACATCACGTTAGCGTTAGGGCATTTAACATATTGGCAACAACTTTTAATCGGGTACATGCGTCATCCCGGCTTTTTTCTTATTTCCAATTGCAAACTTTCTCTTCCTTTGTTTTTCTTCTTCTTTTTTTTTCTTCATTTCACTCTTGCCTTTGTCTTCTCTTGTTCCTATTTTCTTCCTTTCTTGATGTGTTTCCGCTATTTTCTTTTCTTTTTTCCCTTTTGTGGTTTTTCCTCTCTTTTTTTTTCTTTTTGCCTTTTTGTGGTTTTTCCTCTTTTCTCCCTTTTCTTCTTTTTCTTTTGGTTATGGTCGAATCCTACGTGGATTGCCTACGTATCATGTCCCCGCATGAACCAGACCGAGCGTAGTTCTTGCAAATAAGTGTAAAATTAAATGCAAGAAATAAAGAAATAATTTTTAGGAATTTTTAGATTTTCATTAATAACAACTGCGATTACAAAACTACTAAACTATTTATTTTTCTTTTGTTTTTTTCTTTCCGAGAAGCAAAATACAGACTTGACTAATGTAGGAGTACAACAAAGCTTCAAATCCTAGGGTCCATGGGGCATCACCCGGCCTCGCCATGGGCCTGCGCAAGACTGAGAATATTTCAATGTCAACTGTAAGCTATTTAAAGAAAACTGGCCATGTAATGACTTATTTTGAAAGAAAAGTGACTATTTTCAAAAATCTTATTTAAGACAACAAAGACTAGGCTTTGCAAATACGACCTTTCAGTACTTCCGAAAGGGAGATTGTAAGGCTATGCTCGCAAACCGTTTGAAAATGACTCAGGGTGACTGTTCTTGTAAAAACAGCCTTCCCGCACCCTTTTGGGTACATTCGGCTTATTTTCCAATAAGAATGGCATCACCCGCCTTATTTTGATAAAAAATTAAAATGTCGGTATTTTTTGGCTATTTTTGAAAAAGGGTGGTTGGACCCGATGAGGGTTGCCTACGTATCTCACATCCGGTGAGAATCAAACCAGTGTAGTTCAGGAAAATTAACGAACTATTTTAAAACAAGACTTTTTTTCATTTTTATTTTTTGACATTTCAAAAGCAAATAACAAAACTTCTTTCAAAAGCAATACTCTTTTTTCATTTTTATTTTTCATGGCAAGACAAACTATTTTTCTTTTCTATTTTTTTTTTGAAAACAAGACAAAATAACGACTTTTTTTTTTCTTTTTTATTTTAAACAAATAAACAACCTATTTTTCCCAAACTAAAATAAAGACTCTTTTTCTTTTTCTTTTTCTGCGAACAACTTCCAAAAATAAAGACTCTTTTTATATTTTTCCTTTGCTTTTAGTAAAACAAACTATTAAAAACAAAACATTTCCATTTTTTATTTAATTTTTTTTCGAAATTTCGGTAAAGTTTCAACAGCATTTGGGCATTGGTTTATCTAAAACTAAACAATTAATTCTTTACACTGCTATTTCTCTCTTTTCTCTTTTTCTCAATTTCACAAAATTTTCGATGTCCAAAAGCCGGTAAACATGCTGACCCGAGACAAATAAATGCAACACGTAAAATGTATCACGATGGTCGTTTCATTTCCGGTTACTGTCCTAGACGGACCCAACCCCTGTGTTGATTCTCCTAAGTCATATGCACATTATGCAAATAGATGCTCCTACTAGGGATCCGGCATGAAGTCAAGTTATTCTAGGTTCAAAACCTGGGTATGTGTTCTAGACTGTGTACCCGAGCGGACAACTCGAATCGAAGAGGGGGCTACGTACCGGGAACCAAAAGGTCATCCGGCTTAGTAACTTTTCCGGCCTCTTTCTTATTTCAAGGTATTGACACTAACAGAATAGGGAGTCTAAACCAGTAAGCACATCCCCGGAGGTGAGAAGAGAAGGGTTTCGACACAGTTTATATACAGTTCAGATAATATCAAAGCGGTAAACATTTAGCACATTAAGCATGAAACATGTAGGAAAATCAGATATAACCAAATGCAACAATTTATCTAAGATCGAATTCTGAACCCTGAACAAAATGTTCTGGGTTCTTGTCCCCAGCAAAGTCGCCAGAGCTGTCACACCTCCTTTTTCATCTACACCCCGCAAGGGCATAAAAGAGTTTTTCCAATTAAAGGACAATCGAAAACGAGATTTGTTATTAACGTTTCAGAGTCTCCACTTGGGAGATTAATGGTGCCCCAAGTCACAGGTTGAATCCCGAACCGAGGAAATTATGACTCTGTTAACAGTCCACGAACCAGAAATTCGGATAAGGAATTCTGTTAACCCGGGAGAAGGTGTTTGGCATTCCCGAGTTTCGTGGTTCTAGCACGATCGCCTAACTGTTGTATTTGATTTTATCTTATTTTAATACATGCTAGCTTATGTGCCTTTTATTCGTAAACCGCTTTTTATCTTTGTTTATTTTAAAACAATTACGACGTCGTGAAAATGCATTTCGAACCACGTCGCAATCAATGCACCCGTGGTTGTCAACACATTTCGACTTCGTCGAGATTTGAATTTGGGTCACATCAATGCGCACCCGAGTTTAAGAAAGTAATTTAATTAAATCGCGCCTAAAGGTTCTAACGTAATATTATTTTGGGGAAGGCCGTGAAGTTCGCTAAACGGCCCTCCCAAATTCTAATCAGTTTTAACGACCATTTATTGAGGGCCCCGCCTTTGTAGTTTTATTTGTCGAGGCTCGTCTCATTATTTTGTTAAAAAGGCAGCCTAAAACGGACCACGATTCTCTATTTTTGTTTTTTCTTTTGTCTATAAAATAGCGGAAAAGGCCTTGCCTACTTATTGCATTAAAACAATATTATGTGTTACCAACTCAATTACAATTGGCCCAAGAGCCCAAGCCAGGTGGTCTGCCGTACCTAAACCCATCAGACCTCAAGTAGAAGGTCCTGGGGTCGATTTCCTGAGTCGAGTGTACCAAGGCCCTTTTAATTTTACCTTATTCGAGATCGTTGAACACTACTCCATGCTTAGCAACTATCATCTTTAACAATTAACCAATTGGAAACATTTACAGTATGCTTTCAAACTCAGACAAATTCATGCTATGACTATACGAAATTAGTAATCCATTGCCAATCAAAAACAGCATGATTTTCCATTTCAAAACTATATGAAAGAAATACCAATGAGAAATTATGCTAAGCTACCATTAACAAACAACATGTTGACAGAATAGAATAGTCTTAATTAACACAATGATAGATTAATGTTTCAGTCATGCTTATTAACTAAATAACTACTACAAACTATCTACAAATTAGCAGTCAACAGAGGCGAACTCCAATGCATAAATTTAATGGAATCTCTTCATTTTACTTCCAATTCAACAGTTACATCAAACCAATTTCAGATGTGTACCTGGAATTTGCAAAAGAAACATGAAGGAAAGAGTCAGCTGTCATGCCCCAACCTCGGGAGGCGCGACCGGCGCTCAATCAAGTGAACCCGACTGAGCAAGCCTTATCGAACGCTTCCTACCCCAACTCATGATGAATGCAGAACTCATTCCTTTGGTTAATTTGAACGATAATACACGGGGTATACCACATTACTAGTTCATTTCACATCGTGATATTTTACCATTCATAAGTTAGCTTCATGGATTCTATTAGAGTCACGGCTTAAGGAGATCACAAGTTAGAATTACAACATATACACAGAGGGGACTCCCCAAAACCCATACACAACCCACACTAGTGTCTTTGGAGCCTCTAAAGATACAATACATAAGCATGACTATGCCAGCAACAATGCCCCAGCTATACCTCAAAATAAAAAAAACTGTAATAACAAAAGATACACCATGCAGCCCCATGGAAGAATAAGGGGCTCACCGTGACTTCGAGTAGATGAACGCTCCGCTACACTCGGTCTGCACTGTCCGCTATGGGGCCACCTACAATCATGACACGAATGTAGCGCCCCGGCAAAAGGGGCGTCAGTACATTTGAATTGTACTGGTATGTATAACTAAACACCATTTTACTAGAAAGAACTATCAAATAGAGACAAGAAATTAATACGGGAAAATCAAAGAAATAACTCATATAGTTCTTCATACAATTTCCACAATACAGATTAGGGCAATTCTGTCACGATTTCACCACTGTCCTCATTACCACCGCCATCTCGAGCGGAGTCCGGTCATGACCCGACCGGCTAGGTCACCTCATTGGAGGTATTATTCACAATCAATATTTCATTTCCCTTATCCAGAATCCAATATCAGTACATTGCCATCATGTGTGCAGCATGGTGTCCGGTCACGACCCGGCCGGCTAGGTCACCTCATTGGAGGTATTACTCAATTCCCAACAGTCAACACTTTCAAATATCAATCCCACACAAATCCAGGATAATTCAAGTTACAAATCACAGGTAAGTGAGCATATAGCTAGCACAGATAGTTCTTTGTTTCAATGTCGGCTTATAGCCCAAGTAATTCAACACATAATTATACTTTTCATCATTCTCTAATTACCAAGATTTGTACATTATTCACATCGAGGCACATCCTTCATGAATATGTATAGTTATATGTAAATCAATTAATTCGTAATGATAATCAATACTCCAGCCAATTTACCTCTTACCACACTTTCGTAATGACAACAGAGCTCAATTTCTAATAAAAAGGGGGTTTTAGCCATACATACCTCAATAAGGTTATTCCTTACTTTTTTCAAATTTTTCGGAACTCTTAGAGCTTCAATCTATTGAGCAAGAAATTTTGAATTAAAAATTGAGAATTAGAGACGAAACTGAAGTTCTAGCTTGGCTTGAGCATATCATGTTATACCCCCAATTGCTTCCTTTTTAATTTTACTACTTTCCAATACTCTAAGGTGGCATGCATGCAAGATATTCATTCTCATACCCATGAATTACTTCCCTAATGTCCCCATATGGCTAAGTATACAAATATAAGTTGAGGTGATGGAGCCTTACCTCTTGGGATGAAGATTCAGCAGCCTTTCCTTGGTTTTCTTCAATGATTTAGCCCAATCTTATAGAATAATTTGATGAGAGACTTTCCCTCTCTAAGGAACCTCTTACTCTCATTGCTCCGATGAATGCTCAAAATGAGCTAATACACCGGTTATATCGATAGGGAAGTCGAGTTAAAAATTAGAAAATTGGAGCCCCGAGTCAACTATATGCGACCGCAGAATTAACATGCGGTCCGCATAATGGACCGCAGAATGCTCCCAAAAAAACTAAATATTCTGACTCGGTATGCGATAATAATGCGGTCCGCATTCGTGTTCTGCGGTCGTAAAGTGCACCGCAGAACTGACCTTCGAAAATTCAAAGGAAAATATTCGACGACTTATGCGGTCCGCATTTTGATTATGCGACCGCATTTCGACCGCATTTCCGCCTTCAATTTTAACCTACATTCTGCCTCACTCTGCAGCAGGTATGCGGTCCACATTTTAATTATGCGACCGCATTCTGGACCGCATTTCTGACTTCAACTTTATCCAACATTCTGCCTCACTCTGCGGTAGGTATGCGGTCCGCATTTCAATTATGCGACCGCATTCTGGACCGCATTTCTGACTTCAACTTTATCCAACATTCTGCCTCACTCTGCGGTAGGTATGCGGTCCGCATTTCAATTATGCGACCGCATTCTGGACCGCATTTCTGACTTCAACTTTATCCAACATTCTGCCTCACTCTGCGGTAGGTATGCGGTCCGCATTTCAATTATGCGACCGCATTCTGGACCGCATTTCTGACTTCAACTTTATCCAACATTCTGCCTCACTCTGCGGTAGGTATGCGGTCCGCATTTCAATTATGCGACCGCATTCTGGACCGCATTTCTGACTTCAACTTTATCCAACATTCTGCCTCACTCTGCGGTAGGTATGCGGTCCGCATTTCAATTATGCGACCGCATTCTGGACCGCATTTCTTGTATTTTTTTGGAAACTTATTCTTTACTTTTTAATACATCATTCAATCCAAAAAGGTCCGCGCCGAGATGTACTAATTTCTAACACACGATCCTAACTTGGCACCACGGGATCCAGGTTTTTAAGTCGGGATTTCACGGGGCCTTACATCAGCAGTAGCACAATAAGGCAGCAACAATGGAGTTAGCCCAGGAATAACCAAAATAACTAGCTGGATACAGATTTGGACAATAGAAGTATCAAACGACCCTCAGCAATCAATTAGGCAACCAATGCAGGGGTAGATTGAACTCAAAAATACCAGAGATCTCAACAAACACCAACAGCAATAACAAATAACCCACAGCAGCCACTTAAACCTCAAATACTACTTGAAATGCAAACAAACAACCTCGAAATCAAACTTAATTTCTCCTGAAGCTTTAATGAAATAGAAGTCGACCAATATCCAACTCCAAGCAGACCCAAATGCACTTAAATCAAGCATCAAACGTCTAGGTGTTCTCAACAGGAATTGAAGCCAACTTCAAAGGCAATGAAACAGTAAATAACTTCTTTTTTTTTTTTTTTTTCTGAAGAGCTTTTGTTGATTTTTTTTGTTTTCTTCTAAAGAACTAAAATCTAGACGGAATTTAACCTAAAATTTGAAAGCTGAATCAGATCTTAAAAATTCAAAATGGAAAGAATTTGGGAGCTAATAATGGCAAAAAGAAGAACCCCCTTCCCCAAGGCAAATGCCTCACTATTTATAGGCAAACTTAAAGTACCATTCTAGAAGGCCCTAGGATGCTCTTCTACCCACAAAATACCTATACTACCCTTACCCCTACTTTGAAATTACCATTCCTAAAGAAATTACCTTTTTCTGTGCCTAAAATGCCCTTCCAATAGTCTGAAATTTACAGACTAAGGTTAACTGATCCCAATCCCCTCACCCTAGCTGGAATTTAACTAAAGGTAATTAACAGATGATCTACTCAATTATATCCAAGCCTTAAACCTAATCAAATTGCAAATGAAGACTGAACATCAATTAAACTACTTAAAATAACAGAATCATTAATTCAAATAGACGAGAATCAAACAATTTCAAAGCTAGCTGGAAATAGGATCAAAAATAAAATAATCGAAACCAAGCTAACACTTTAACAATTAACTAACAATTGAACCTAAGAAGAAAAGGCTTCGAATCAGAAATAGCTAACAAAATCAAGAAGAAACTCTATTGAAATTAAACTACCAATTAGCATATCTGGAAATCAAATTAAACCTAAAATGCAAAGAAGGCTCACTAATTAAGACAGATGGATTGAAAGGGAAGCAGAAGAGGATGTAACTAATAAAATCGTATGGCTACAAAATACTTACTATGGAAAGCACTCGACCTTGAAAAGTTCCCAAAAGGCTGGTCCGAACGAACTCTAAATCCAAAGGGTCCCTAAGCTGTATTGAAATTCATGAGGCTCTGGCATGGAATCTATCACGAAGGAGGTAAGACGGTCCCCTAGTATCTGTTATACCCCATTTTAACACGGGTCAAAGTAGAGTATAACATATTGGGTAATTCTGCGTGTTTAATTTTTTAAGAGAGTCGCCACCTAACTATTTTAAAGGTGAATTAGGATACCAATTTTAGCTAAATATTACTTAAAATTAACTCTGTTTATATGGTCTACTCAACCTTGGGTAAGGGTTCTAATTAATCTTACAGAGAAGGTATTAAGCACTCTATATGGCCCATTAAATATGATTAACCAACCAAACTTAGGTTATTTTGCTAGTTAAGATAATAAATATTAAAAGTGTGTATTAGTTAAAATTGATTGTGATAAGTCAGATAACTATGTTGAAGACCGTATTCAAAGTTCTGAAATCAAAGCAAATTATCTTTGTTAAAAAACTTTCCAAAACGTAAGAAAAGAATAGTTAAGTCAAAAGACTTTTAGGTTAATCTGTTTTAGGGCCAAATGTCCTCAACGCTAAACAAAGATAAATCCATACTAGATGTAGTTAAAATCTTTAAAGAAAAGACAGCAAGTAATTTATACTTGTCAGGTTAGGCGTTACTAGAGGAATCCATTTTGATTTACTAGCTTTAGATCTTTGACTGAGATAAAATTATATTTTACTAAATATAGGTTTTAACACGCAACTCCAAAATGGATGCTAAAATAAGCAAATTGACACGCAAAAGTCAGATAACATAGAGGACAAGGAAAACAAAATGAATAAGGGTGCCATAGGCATCCCCAAGCGTCTAGCTTGTTTTTCTTGCTATCCAATGTATTTTAGGGAAGACGCGTAATGTGATGGCTTCATGCTCGGGGTATGGTAGTGAGTCTTGCGCTAAGATTCCATATTTCGCTCCAAGTGCATATGCAAAAGAGAAAGTGAAATAGAATTAGGAAGGAGACCATGCTCTTTCAAGTAACCATGAGAATAAAAATGATATCAAGAAAACAAATTTCACCAAGGATTAACGACAGAACTATAAGCTTTGTCAAATAATTTGTAAGCTTTGTGAAAGCAAATAATTTGTCATGCCAGAAAGTCACAGTACTGTAGAAATCCAACTTATCCTCCCGGAAAAGTACTCAAAGCAGAAAGTCTGCATCTTTCCATTAAATTCAAGATGAAGTGAGTGCTAGCTAAATATTGTATCCTAAAGGCATGCTTCTCTAAGCGAGAGTAAACAAAATAAACCATTTCACAACATACTTCCTGTTCTTTAGCAAAACTTAAACTCTTCAAGTCAATCTCCCATAAGAAAATATTAGATCTTAACATAATACTTTCTCGCTATAAATTACCCAATAATTACACAATAAGTTAGTATAAGTCATTTATCACATTACTCATACTTAGCTTATCCATTTCAAGTACGAAGATGATCCAGAGCATTACAAGAATACTTCTTAACGGAAGTACTATTTGGGCAGTGAACAACTACATTTCATGAGCTGAAAGTTTTCATCTTCATTCTAATACATAATAACAATATACCAATGTCTAACCTAAGAGTTCCATTAAGCTACAGTCATGTACTTGGTCTAATTTATTAGAATGCTAATGAATATCTATTAACCATGTAGAGATAATATCTATTAAGCATAAACAAAATCGAACTTCTCATATAACAGCCTACGTTCACTTTGGGTTCAATTTCTTTCGAGCAAAAATGTTTTAGAATCTTATAAGCATTATTTCTAAAAGATAAAGAAAATCACATACACAATATTTGAATTCTAGATACAAGATTTACATATTCTGTGAATAAATATAACTACTATCATGCTTTGTAATCTAAGAAATAGGAGAAGGCACACCCGTCACATTAACGAGTTGTATCATTTCTTTTAAGCGATATTTAAGTGAACANAAAAAAAAAAAAAAAAAAAAATAACGATACTAATTAAAAAATAGTAAAATAAACAAAGAGAAGAAAAGTTACTGACCTTTTTGTGGGCAGCGAAATGAGGCAAGGGTCTTAGGTGCACTATCGAACTACGACCTCGAGCCCGCTGGCTTAGACTTGAAAAGGACAAAGACGCCTGATTCATTTTGTTTAAATAGAAAGGCAGCAACTTCAAACAAAGTTTAGATTTAGGAGGCGCTAACAACCATGAGTTTTTGGGGTAAAAGGGCGGTTGAAAACCATCAATTTTGGGGGTAAAAGGGGTGGCTCTCCCAGGTTTTATGGGGTAAAGGTGCGGCTCTGAGCTTAAGGTTAAAGGAGGGGGCTGAAGCCTGGTCGAAGATCTCTTCAAAAGCGGGTATTTATAGGCTAATTTCTAGGGTTCTTGGTTTGGGTGAGATTTCGAAATTGAGTGAAAAGCTATTGAACAATTGAAATTTGAACGTTGATATTGAAGAAAATTAAATGAGATGCAGCGCTTCTCGTTCAAAAATGGTAATGGCCAGTTCTGCCATGGNCCTAAATAGTATTGCGAGATTACTATTTGCTACTGACTAAACGAGTTGCCCTTCTTATCCACAGTCATGACAAAAGATAGTTCGTGTAGGCATTTTATCAAATACTTATCGGCCAGTACAGACAATTGCACAACCAGTACATACATTTTCTTAATGACATGACTTTACAAATACTAGTAAGAGAAAAATCCTAATATAGGATTTATAGGAAGACCAGAATGACGACTCAAAACTAAACAACAAAAAAAAGCATATTAACCATCTATATTTAACAAAAAACAAAAAAAAAAGCTAATAATTTTCACAGAATGTACCACAACATAAAAGTGTTTCAAATTTTAGAATCGAAATAAACAAAGAGAAGAAAAGTTACTGACCTTTTTGTGGGCAGCGAACTGAGGCAAGGGTCTTAGGTGCACTATCGAACTACGACCTCGAGCCCGCTAGCTTAGACTTGAAAAGGACAAAGACGCCTGATTCCTTTTGTTTAAAGAGAAAGGCAGCAGCTTCAAACAAAGTTTAGATTTAGGAGGCGCTAACAACCATGAGGTTTTGGGGTAAAAGGGCAGCTGAAACCCATCAATTTTGGGGGTAAAAGGGGCGGCTCTCCCAGGTTTTGTGGGGTAAAGGTGCGGCTCTGAGCTTAAGGTTAAAGGAGGAGGCTGAAGCCTGGTCGAAGATCTCTTCAAAAGCGGGTATTTATAGGCTAATTTCTAGGGTTCTTGGTTTGGGCGAGATTTCGAAATTGAGTGAAAAGCTATTGAACATTTGAAATTTGAACGTTGATATTGAAGAAAATTAAATGAGATGCAGCGCTTCTCGTTCAAAAATGGTAATGGCCAGTTCTGCCATGCCTGAGCAAGGATGGAATTTGTGAAGAAGAGGAAAGGGTGGAGAAGAAGC
>MU748237.1:134276-181199 GCA_026770625.1 Nicotiana glauca | reverse complement strand
ATATATATATATATATATATATATATATATATATATATATATATATATATATATATATATATATCTTCCCTTTTTAATTTTTAAATTACTCCCGATTTTTTATTATTTTAAAATAAAAATAAAAATAAATTAATATTAATAGTAATAATTCACCTTTTAAAATTTTGTATTTTTACCCTATAATAAAAAGTGTCACAAAGTTAAAATAATTGTAGGTTAAAACCCCCTAAAATATTTACATAGAAGAAGTGATAAAAAATTAAATATTATCAAAAATTAGGTGCTCACATTTGTCCCTCTTTATTTGGAAACATGAAGAGTTTTCAAGAAAAGATAAGGTGAGCCATGTGACTAATTTTTGAACATATTTTTATTCAAAATGGAAGAAATATAGATAAGAGAAAAGAGAAGGGTGCAACCGAGTCTTGGTTTTGGACAACCTACATATCCCGGGTTATAGGGGAATCAGGTCGCATGTAGTTCAAGAAGTTTGAGATGATATAGTATATCGAGGTGGAGAGCCGGTCGAGGTATCGTTCCGTTGAGGTTCCGGTCCGCGGTCCTGATGTTACATCAAAAATCAAAACATGAAAAAGACTAGCTAAGCCTATCAACCAAGAGTTACAAGATTCCTATCTATAAGTCTTCTAAAGCTTGATCTTGAGTCTTGTATGGTTCTTCATGCAGACTTTGGATTTGAACCTTGATGCTTGCTAGTTGCAGGTGCTAGCTCGTTCTTCTTCAGCTTTTCGGATCAAAATCGGACACACCATGCTTGTGATTTCAGCCATGTCTTGAGCAATTCACATCTTTTATCAACTTATGCATTTGGATTCACTTTTTGCCTTTCTTTCTTTTTTTATTTATTCTGGGTTGTGACTAACTTTCGTTGATCATCTCGGACTGTTGACTCGCATTCTTGTTGTGAGTTTCTTTTGTTGCTGACTTGCATTGTAATCAGAGATGCTTTTCACTTTCCTTCAGGTGGGCGCCTAATTGCTGAACTTGACCCGTCTTCCTTTGACCATTGTTGCCTTCCCTTTGTTCTCAGGGTAGGTTTCTGCAATCAAAACAAGCACAACAAATGAAATCTTCTGCCCCAGTTTGCACTAGGAAGATTTGTGAGTTGTTAGAAAAATTGTAAACCACTTATACTACTGTTACAATGATGAGAGTAAACTAAAGACTAGACTAAGATGTGAGTCTCCTACGAGTAAAACCAAGAAACTTTGACTAACAAATGTGTCTGCTAAAATAAAACCTGAATGAACCAAACTAGGAAGTGTGTCTCCTAAGGGTGAATTTAAATGACCAAGACTAGGAAGTGTCTCCTATGGGTGAAAACTTTAATGACTCAAACTAGGAAGTGTGTCTCCAATGAATGAACTCTCAATTTAGGAAGTGCGTCTCCTACAGGTAAAACTTTAATGACTCAAACTAGGAAGTGCGTCTCCTATGAATGATCTATCAATTTAGGAAGTACGTCTCCTACAGGTGAAATTTTAATGACTCAAACTAGGAAGTGCATCTCCCATGGATTAATTATCAATTTAGGAAGTGCGTCTCCTATGGGTGAAAATCAACTTACGAAGTGCGTCTCCTAGGGGTGAAACTTTAATGACTCAAACTAGGAAGTGTGTCTCCTATGAATGAACTATCAATTTAGGAAGTGCGTCTCCTATAGGTGAAACTTTAATGACTCAAACTAGGAAGTGCATCTCCTATGTATGAACTATCAATTTAGGAAGGACATCTCCTATGGGTGAAACTTTAATGACCCAAACTAGGAAGTGCATCTCCTATGAACTATCAATTTAGGAAGTGCGTCTCCTACAGGTGAAACTTTAATGTTTCAAACTAGGAAGTGCGTATCCTATGAATGAACTATCAATTTAGGAAATGCGTCTCCTACAGGTGAAACTTTAATGTTTCAAACTAGGAAGTGCATATCCTATGAATGAACTATCAATTTAGGAAGTGCGTCTCTACAGATGAAACTTTAATGAGTCAAACTAAGAAGTGCGTCTCCTATGAATGAACTATCAATTTAGGAAGTGCGTCTCCTACAGGTGAAACTTCAATGACTCAAACTAGGAAGTGCGTATCCTATGAATGAACTATCAATTTAAGAAGTGCGTCTCCTACAGGTGAAACTTTAATGACTCAAACTAAGAAGTGTGTCTCCTATGAATGAACTATCTATTTAGGAAGTGCGTCTCCTACATGTGAAACTTTAATGACTCAAACTAGGAAGTGCATCTCCTATGAATGAACTATCAATTTAGGAAGTGCATATCCTATAGGTGAAACTTTAATGACTCAAACTAGGAAGTGCGTCTCCTATGGATGAACTATCAATTTAGGAAGTGTGTCTCCTATGGGTGAAAATTTAATTACTCAAACTAGGAAGTGTGTCTCCTATGGATGAATTATCAATTTAGGAAGTGTGTCTCCTATGGGTGAAAATCAACTTAGGAAGTGCGTATCCTAGGGGTAATGTGTGATCTTCTCAATGCCCTTTGTGTAATCGTAAATGGGGCATTACACCTGAAAAATTCAAGCTTCTAAGCTTTGATATGAACATAGCCTTCCTCCCTATTTCAGACAAAGAAAATTTGTGAGTTTAAATATGGTGGTTGGTTTGTGGCCTTGACTTTACGGCGATTGCTCCTTCACCTGTCATGATAACTTTGATTTCACCATAAAAGACATTGCTTGCTTATTGACTAACCAATTTCTCTGCCACCCTTATCACAGAAAATACCTCTTCTCCCTTCAGACCCAATACCCTCTATATGTCGCATTGCTCATGAACTGACATTTACCAAACCTTTGTGTTTCACATGAATCCCAAAGCATGTTGATTGTTACTAGCTCAGTGTGCTTGTTGTTATTTTATGATAATTTGATGTGCTAACCATATCCCGTTTTGTGGATTGGAAAGCTGGGGCAAATTTTGAAGTCATTTCTTACTTGTTCTGACCAAACAGACTCAGGAAGAGGAAGTAAACTAGACAAATTGAACAATGGACAGAGATGATTCCTAACCAGAAAACTATAAAGTAAAAACCTATCAGGCGTGGATACCAACTCTAATAACCATGACATGCACCTGCGACCTATTCTGTTGAGCAAATCTGATGTTCAGCTTTTGTCGTACCTTTTGCCGTGAAACTGGGCTTCAATGCTCCGCTCATCCAATCTGATTCACAATCCTTATTTGACTTGTAGTGACAGAAGGGTTTTTACCATCAATCCTCTCTCATTTTGGTCTCTCTCTACTTACAGTCATCTCAAGGTGCCCGTGAGAATTTTCACCAATAAGACTCTCTCATTTTCATTATCTTTCCTGCTTAGACTGGAGTGTTGCCCCTGACATGAATCACCTTTACTTGCTCGACTTGGCATCTTTTGAAGACTGATCAGAAGGTCTTTCTTTGGACCGCAATGTGGGTTTTTGGATAGGGTTAGAAAGAACGGGTATCAAAAAGCTCAAAACGACTCGACTAGTTCAAAATTACAACTTTCGGAATCAGATTTTTTACAACCACCACAATTTCTACCCCAGTTTCTTTGCTTGGGGACTTTTGGATTTTTATTTCGATGAGACCAAACCATGAGGCTGCTACGTATCCTTAGAAGGAATCAGGTCAAACGTAGTTCACGTCATAGGAATTGCTTTGTTTTTGTGATTTTTCTTTTCTTTTCCTTCCAACCTTCTCTTTTTTTTCTTTCTTCCTTTTCTCCTTTTGTTGTTTTTCTTTTTTCTTTTTCTTCTCTTTTCCTTCTTTTTTTTTTCTTTTTGTTTACTTATCTTTCATGTTTGTGTTTCTAATCTTCGCTGCTGATTCCGAAAGAGGGGTATAAAAGAAAATAAATAAGGCTCAAAGGGGTACGAAGGATAAAGTCTTTAGATAGCAGAACAAAATGCCTTCGTCATTCCAATCTTCAAAACATGCCAAGTGCAAACAACACAATTAAACAAACCATTTGTAACATCTTCTGATTGTACTAGACTGATAACCATATCCACACATTTGCTTTTTGTCAATCTTAAGTACCGTTGGACAATACTCTTCGTTACCACGAACGACCCCTGCCAATTTAGGGCAAACCTGCCGATACAGCATGATGTATTTCCATAGTATCGCTTTATGTTCTATCTACCTCAATTTCTCATGGTTCAGGCTTCAAATGATCTCAAAGTATACAAATCTGTTCTATTTCCCTCTAGTGCCCCTGTCATCTTTAAAATTGTTTCAATGCTTCATGACTAAACTGACTTTTAATACTAGGCTGAGAATTACGTGTGCATGTCATGTCACTAGAGTCGACAGGAAAAAGGACTGTAAGAGGAAAAGTGAACTAAACAAAAATGACAAGAAATAACAGAAAATAGAAAATTGCATTAGACAGATGGTGAAAGGGTTTGAATAACAAAACAAGCAAATTAAACTAGGGTTACAACCATGGAATAAACCTAGACAACACTAAACGAGCTACTACAACTAAACAAACTAGGCAAAATAAGAGGATAGAAGGGTTTGAGTCACAATACAATATCCAGATTACAAACCTGAAAATAACCCGGACAATAGAAATGACAACAAAATAAACCACCAAAACTCCTCTCTGGTTGACCAAGAAATGGAGCGTCTTTCCAATTACCAAGATCTGCATCTTAGCCACTGAGTTCAACATCAACATTGCTAGAACCTTCACAAGTATTCATCTCATTATCCTTAGCAACTTGCTTTTGGGTCCCTTAAGCCGGCTCGTTCTTATGATCAACTTTCGCAACCAAGAGTGATAGCGCTGAAAGCTTTGCGGCAGGTGGCCCTCTTAGAATCTCAGAACAGTTCTTATATTCCTTTTCCACACAAATCATGTCCTCCATATGCATCTCATTGTGAATAGGCAATGGACTTTGGCTAGTATCTGTTGCATTTGGATTTTGTACGGTAATGTCACCTGCATCAATGAGCTTATGGACTGCTCCCTTCAGATGCCAAAACTCTTCTATGTCATGCCACAGGGCATCTGAGCAATATGCGCACCTTTGAGAAAAATCAAGCTTCTTTGGAAGATGGTTTGGCATTTTTATCTGAATCGGCCTCAACATGTCCAATTTCCTTAGCCTTTGGAACATATAGGCATATGACTCTCCCAATGGAGTGAAGGTTTTCTCTCTCTGCAACCTCTCATTCTTAAATGCTTGATTGGGTCGTAAATCTGATCCAGGAGGGTTTTGGTAGGCTCGTAGGGGCGGGTAAGACATTTGTGGACGTGGTGCGAGCCATTGTGGGCCTTGGAGATGTGGAGAATATAGTGGTGCATTGTGGACAGGATATCGGGGAAGTGATGTACGATTTCGGGGGTCTCGTGGAGAGAAATAGCAGTTGGGAGAATTAAAAGGATATCCACGGGGTCGATATGGAGACTGAGAGCGTTTAGCAAGAACGACCACTGGACCTTGTCGTCGGGGGGGCTCAACAATATCTTTTTTGTCCATGGGAGGAATATCCTGAGCAACTTGTTCGTTCCATCTGATAAAAAATTTCCTAAAACTTTCTTTAGGTTTCTTTTTCATCTGAGATATGGAGGAGTGCTCTGGGACAATGTCTGTATTGTTCTGAAAGTGTCGCATAAAATCTTGAGCCATGTCATCTCATGTATGCCACTTACCGACATCTTGACGATTATACCAATTCAAAGCTGCCCCAGTCAAGCTCTTACTGAAATACGCCATCAACAAATCATCTTTCTTGACAACACTGCAATAATCCCTCAGATGGGCTACCGGATCTCCACACTCATCATTCAAGTTAAATTTTGGCACTTCAAACCTTGAGGGCAGGCGAACGTCAGGGAGTGTACACAACTCTTGGTAAGTCATGCTGCCTTGGTCTCCCGTCCCTTGCACGTTCTTTAAGGACTGTTCTATGTTCTTCAGCCTCCCATAACTTGGAGGAAGAGTGATGGAGATACTAGGGTAATTGGGAGAGGCCAAAGTTTGGGTAATGGCATCATTTGAGAAACCGGGTGGTAGCGGTGGTGGTGCCTTCCCAACCATCCAAGCATGATACATGTTTGTTATGTGCTGTCTTAAAATCCTTGCCTCATCAGCTAAGCCAGTGTCTTGTTCAACCAACCATTTTTGGGTACCAACACCAACCAACCCAATTTTGTTGTTATCTGCTATTGCCTTTTGGCTTTTATGTTGTGCAGAGGAGTTATCACTTTGGGAACTACAAACCAACCACTTTTCTGGAATATTGAAAATGAACAAAATGGAGGCATATTGTTAGCGTTAGGGCTTTTAACAGATAGGCAAACACACATTAAGGATGCAATGCACCTAAGCAATTAACCATTTCTATTATGCATTTGCTTGGTTGCTTGCGTCATACCGGCTTCCTCTAATTATAACTTCTCTTTTATTGACACTCATACCTTCCTTTGTTTGATCATATTTTATTTTTTCTTTTTTTCTTTTTTTTTCTTTTTTTAGTTGTGGTCGAATCCTATGGAGATTGCCTATGTATCATGACCCCGCATGAATCAGACCGAGCATAGTTTCGAAAGACTGGGAATTCAGTAAGTAAGCTAACTTTTTTTTCATTCTTTTTTGTAATTTTTGAAAGAAATGCTTTAAAAGAAGAAAGGAAAATATATTTTTTTGATTTTTGATTTTTCTTTTATTTTGAAAGAAAGACTTCTAAAAATTTCTTTGCTTTTAATTTGAACTTTGGGAATTTTAAAAGTAAAAAAGAAAATATTTTTTGTTTGAATTTTCATTTGTTTTCTCTTTTTCTAAGGAAGAAAATATTTTTGGATTTTGGATATTGCCTCTTAATTTTCGAAATAGGGACCTTTAAGAAATTTTTTGGATTTTTTAGTTTTTGTTTATTTACAAAAGTACTTCTAAAGAAAAGCACAAAATAGTTTTTAGACTTCGATTTTTAAATTTTTTATGGATATTAACAAAAGAAAGACATCTAAAGATTATTTTTGGTTTTTTGTTTCTGATATTTTTTTTGGATTTTTTTTATTAGCTAAAATACTTCAAAATGAAGGAAACTCGTATTTTTGGATTTTGATGTTTATTGATTTTTTTTTCGTATGAAAGGCATTAGAAAGAAGGAAATAATTTTTGAGTTTTAAAAACTTCTTTTCTTTTTTGAATTTTCTAAGGAAAGATTTCTAAAGGAACTAAAGGAAAATATTTTTTTGGATTTTTGAAAATTGGGGTCGGAACCGATGAGGTTTGCCTACGTATCTCACATCCGGTGAGAATCAGACCCACGTAGTTCGGGAAAATAAAACAAACTATTTTTGAAAATAAGACTCCCTTTTTTTCATTTCATTGGCAAATATATAAACTATTTTTGAACACAAGATTCTTTTTTTCATTTTCATTAGCAAATAAAACAAACTATTTTTTAAAACAAAAACACATTTTTTCATTCTATTTTTTTATTTTTCCCAAAAAAATTCGGCAGAGTTTCGACACTTTTTGGACATTGGTTTTTTCAAAACAGGTAATTATCTCTCTTTAACTCTCATACCGCTGTTTCTCTCTTCTTTTTTTCCTTTTTCCCCATATATTCGAAAGCCGGTCAGCATGCAAGTCCGAATCAAATAAATGCACAAGCAGTACGTAAGATGCATCTTGATGGTCTATTTTCAATTTTGGTACACCTGTCCTAGACAGACCCAACCCCTGTGTTGAGCCTCCAAAGTCAAATGCATATGATGCAAACAAACGTTCCTACTAGGGATCCGGCATGAGGCTGAGTTATTCTAGGTTCAAAACCTGGGTATTTGTTCTAAACTATGTACCCGAGCGGACAACTCGAGTCGAGGAGGGGCTACGTACCGGGGACCAAAAGATCATCCGGCTTAGTAACTTGTCCGAGCCTCTTTCTTATTTCAAGGTATGACACAAACAGAATGGGGAGTCTCGACCAGCGAGCATATCCCCGAAGATAAGAAGAGAAGGGTTTCGTAACAGTTTATATGTACAGTTCAAATTATATCAAAGCGATAAAAGCATCAGTTTCCACATTAACCCTAACATGTAAAAATATCAGATAATAAACAAAGCCGAATACAACTATTATTCTAAGCTCGAATTCTTGAACCCTGAACCAAAACTTCTAGGTTCATATATCCCCAGCAGAGTCACCAGAGCTGTCACACCTCCTTTTTACCTACCCCCTGGGAGGGTGTATAATAAAGGAGTTTTTTCCAATTAAAGGACAATCGAAACGGGATTTATATTTTAAAGAATTTAGAGTCGCCACTTGGAAGATTTATGGTGTCCCAAGTCACCGGTTCAAATCCCGAATCGAGGAAAAGATTGATTCTATCTAACAGTCCGCGAAGCAAAAATTCGGGTAAGGAATTTTGTTAACCTGGGAGAAGGTGTTAGGCATTCCCGAGTTCCGTGATTTTAGCATGGTCGCTCAACTGTTATTATTGGCATAATTATCTGATTTTAAAACATTTTTAATATATGTGCCTTTTAACTTCAAAATCGCTTTTATTTATTTTTAAAGAAGATTTTAACGTCGTTTAAAATATGTCTTTGGATCGCGTCACATGAAATGCACCCGCAATTCAACGTTTGGGATTTGGATTTGGGTCACATGAAATGCACACCCGAATTTAAGAAGGTGAAATTATTAAATAACGCGCCTAAAAGTGACTAACACGTTGTTAACTTTGCGAGGGCCATGAAAAGTAGCTAAATGGGCGCCTCGATATCTAAAGGATTAAAATTCATTGAATGAGGGCCATGGGTTTTGAGATTTTATTTGGCATGACACGCTTCAAATTATCCCAGAAGATTGCACTCCACTAAAGAAAACTAAGGATGTTCATATTTATTTCCTTCTAAGTTTGAGATTATTGCAAAGGCCATGATTTATGGATATGGAATTATTATTGAAGAAGCATATGACTTAAGTTATTATGGACCTACCTGTCATACCTCTTTTTTTTGCTACACCCGCAAGGGCGTAAAGGAGTTTTTCCAATTAAAGAACAATCAGAACGGGATTTAATTATTAAAGTTTTAGAGTCGCCACTTGGGAGATTAATGGTGTTCCAAGTCACCGGTTGAATCCCGAACCGAGGAAATTATTACTCTGTTAACAGCCCGCGAACCAGAAATCCGAGTAAGGAATTCTGTTATCGGGGGAGAAGGTGTTAGGCACTCCCGGATTCCGTGGTTCTAGCACGGTCGCTCAACTGTTGTATTTGATTTTATCTGATTTCAAAACATGTTCTAACCTATGTGCCTTTTATTAGTAAAGCACTTTTATTATTTTTTTAATTATTTTTAATAAGAATTGCAACGTCGTAAAAATGCGTCTCGAACCACGTCGCACCAGTGCACCTGTGATTTTTGACACATTTTTGACTTCGTTGAGATTTAGATTTGGGTCACATAAATGTGCACGTGTATTTAGGAAGGTAATATTATTAAAATACGCGCCTAAAGAAACTACGCCTTTATTATTTTTGGGGAAGACCGTGAAATTCGCTAAACGGTCCTCCCTAGTTTCTAAGTATTTTAATAAACACTTAAGAGGGCCCCGTAATTTATGCATTTGTATTTGGCGGGGCTCGCCTCATTTATTTTAAAAGGCCAACCTAAAGCAACTACGATTCTATTTAATTGCCTCTAAAATAAAAGACAGGTCTTTGTTACTTTGTTACTGCGCTAATGCAACCCTGGCAATAATTTTGCACCAAGGTGCAACCATTGGGCTCTGAGATGAGCCCAATAAAGGGAAATTACACTCAGATTTATACCAACAAAATATCCAGTCATGAGCTTTGGTCCAGGCCCAATCAAGAAGGGAATCAAAGACCGAACCTGGGCCTGCATCAGGCGAGCAGAAGCTCAAACCGTTGGAAACAGGCTGTTGAGCCTTGCACCGAGCAAAATCTTAAACCAATTAAAACGAGAATATGCTAAATTTGCTTCAAATACATTCAGTAACTTGTAAAGAGGAAAAGCACTACTCAAATTAACAAGACATCAATTGTTTTAATCCTAATCTCATGCTCAGATTTTCTTACCTAATTATTTATTGATGAGTTCCTGGATATCATTAAGGCTGAAAAACAAGCTGGAATATAGATTGAAGTTAGTACAATAATCATGAATTGTAAGTCTCAAATGAATAAGCTAAGCGACATTGACCATGTGATTTTATACATACTGTATACAAACAGGCTAGCAGCCTGAATTCAAAGCAATCCATTGATTTTGGAATGATTCGAACTAGTGCTCAAATTGCCGTGATTTCAGAATTGAACTACATTAACTACAGCCTGCAATGTCCATTCTATTTGACTAGCAGTGAGGGACCGAAAGTATGTTATCCAACCCGTGAATCCTTCCGGCAGATTGACCTCTTTAATCCTTGTGTAAAACTCTTCTATGCAGGTTTTCTCTGGAGACCTGTAGCTCAAAAACTGAGGACGATGGCACAAATGCTCGGTCATCCACATTTGTAACATTAGATTGCTTCCCTCGAAGAAGTCTTTCCCGGCCTTGCAGGCTGTAAGAGCGCAGAAGATGTCAGCTAATATCATAGGTGCCAAGGTGCTTTTGGCTTGAGTTATTAAAGTGCTGATGACCCCCGCGATTTTTATGTCGATATTACCGTCCTTCCTTGGGAAAACAAGAAGCACCAAAAAGACCACCATGAAAGCGACACGCCTATGCTCTTCCCATTTCTGGCGGTTCCCTTTGCTATATATTTTGCTTTCTGGGTTATTGAACCCCCCGATATGGCCATATCTGTAGTATATGAAGTGTGGGGGTGCAAAAGCCATTTTCCAAGTCTGTGTTGTAAACTGTCCTGATTATCTTCAGAGAGTCTAAGAATCTGTGTATAGCTACGGTTGGGCAACCAAGTATTTGTACCTTAAAGGAACCTCATCTTTTCCGATGTAGCTAGCTATTTCCTCTAATGTTGGGGTAAGCTCAAAGTCTGAAAAATGGAACACGTTATGTGCCGGGTCCCAACACATCACTAGTGCTCTGATAATATCTCCCCGAGGCACAATCTCTAGCAAACCGGTAAGCTCTTTCAAATATTTCTTGACTTCATCTTGCCCTTTGCCTCCTAAATCGTTCCACCACAGACGTAACTCCAAAAGGATTTTATGCATGATTGAGAAAGGTTCATTTTGAGTTGTGCTCATCCTGCACATTTATTAAGGTGATTTAATCACTTATTTTGACCTAAAAGCAAAAATAACACTATTTTTTCATTCAAATTCCTAATTTCAAAAACAAACCCGATTTTGCAAATACGGTCTTTCAGCACTTCAGGTGAAGATTTTAAGGTTGCATTGGCTAACCAGCCAAAATCTTTAACAAATGATCAAATGTGGCTGTCCTCACAAAAGCAGCCTTTCGCCGTCCCTGCGGGAACATTCGGCTTATTTTTCAACAAGAATGGCGTCGCCCGACTTATTGGATAAAAATTAAAATTTTGGTATTTTTTGGCTATTTTTGCAAAAAGGGTGGTTGGACCCATCGAAGGTTGCCTACGTATCTCACATCCGGTGAGAATCAAACCTGCGTAGTTCGGGCGAATTAACGAACTATTTTAAAACAAGACTCTTTTTTCATTTTTATTTTTGGCATTTCGTAAGCAATAACAAAACTACTTTCAAAAGCAAGACTCTTTTTTATTTTTATTTTTTTGCATTTCATAAAAAAATAAAATAAACTAAAAAAAACTATTTCAAAAAAACAAGACTCTTTTTTCATTTTTATTTTTCATGGCAAGACAAACTATTTTCCTTTTCTATTTTTGAAAATAAGAGAAAATAATGACTCTCTTTTTCCTTTTTCATTTTCAACAAACAATAAACAACCTATTTTTTTTCCAAACTAAAATAAAGACTCTGTTTCTTTTTCTTTTTCTTTTTCTGCGAACAGTTTTCAAAAATAAAGATTCTTTTTTCTATTTTTCCTTTGCTTTTAGTAAAACAAACTATTAAAAACAAAACATTTCCATTTTTCAGAGTTTCGACAGCATTTGGGTATCGGTTTTTCTAAAACTAAACAATTAATTTTTTACACTGCTATTTCTCTCTTTTTCTCTTTTTCTCAATTTCACAAAATTCCTGATATTCAAAAGTCGGTCAGCATGCGGGCCTGAGACAAATAAGTGCACGTAAAATGCATCATTATGGCCTTTTCATATCCGGTTACCTGTCCTAGACGGACTCAACCCCTGTGTTGAGTCCCCTAAGTCAAATGCAACATGATGCAAATAAGCATTTCTACTAGGGATCCGGCATGAAGTCAAGTTATTCTAGGTTCAAAACCTGGGTATGTGTTCTAGACTGTATACCCGAGCGGACAACTCGAGTCAAGGAGGGGGCTACGTACCGGGAACCAAAAGGCCATCCGGCTTAGTAAATTGTCCGGCCTCTTTCTTATTTCAAGGTATAACACTAACAGAATAGGGAGTTTCAACCAGTGAGCTCATCCCCGGAGGTGAGAAGAGAAGGGTTTCGGCACAGTTTATATATATAGTTCAAATAATATCGAAGCGGTAAAGCATTTAGCACAATTAGCAGAAAACATGTAGGAAAAGCAGATAAAGCCAAATACAACAATTATTCTAAGCTCGAATCCATAAACCCTGAACCGAAGTTCTGGGTTTGAATCCCCAGCAGAGTCGCCAGAGCTGTCACACCTCCTTTTTCCGCTACACCCGCAGGGGCATAAAGAAGTTTTTCCAATTAAAGGACAATCGGAACGGGATTTAATTATTAAAGTTTCAGAGTCGCCACTTGGGAGATTAATGGTATCCCAAGTCACCGGTTGAATCCCGAATCGAGGAAATTATAACTCTGTTAACAGCCCGCGAACCAGAAATCCGAGTAAGGAATTCTGTTAACCCGGGAGAAGGTGTTAGGCACTCCCGGATTCTGTGGTTCTAGCACGGTCGCTCAACTGTTGTATTTGATTTTATCTGATTTCAAAACATGTTCTAACCTATGTGCCTTTTATTAGTAAACCGCTTTTATTATTTTATTTTATTTTTAATAAGAATTGCAACGTCGTGAAAATGTGTTTCGAACCACGTCGCACCAGTGCACCCGTGGTTTTTGACATATTTTTTTGACTTCGTTGAGATTTAGATTTGGGTCACATAAATGTGCACCCGTATTTAGGAAGGTAATATTATTAAAATATGCACCTAAAGCAACTACGGGTTTATTATTTTTGGGGAAGACCGTGAAATTCGCTAAGCGGTCCTCCCGAGTTTCTAAGTATTTTAATAAACACTTAAGAGGGCCCCACAATTTATGCATTTGTATTTGGCGGGGCTCGCCTCATTTATTTTAAAAGGCCAACCTAAAGCAACTACGATTTCTATTTAATTGCCTCTAAAATAAAAGAAAGTCCTTAGTTACTTTGTTACTGGGCTAATGCAACCATGACAATAATTCTGCACCAAGGTCCAACCATTGGGCTCCGAGATGAGCCCAATAAAGGGAAATTACACTCACATTTACACCAACAAAATGTCCAGTCACGAGCTTTGGCCCAGGCCCAATCAAGAAGGGAATCAAAGACCGGACCTGGGCCTGCATCAGGCGAGCAGAAGCTCAAACCGTTGGAAACAGGCTGTTGAGCCTTGCATCGAGCAAAATCTTAAACCAATTAAAACGAGAATATGCTAAATTTGCTTCAAATACATTCAGTAACTTGTAATAAGGAAAAGCACTACTCAAATTAACAAGACATCAATTGTTTTAATCCTAATCTCATGCTTAGATTTTCTTACCTAATTATTTATTGATGAGTTCCTGGATATTATTAAGGCTGAAAAACAAGCTGGAATATATATTAAAGTTAGTACAATAATCATGAACTGTAAGTCTCAAATGAATAAGCTAAACGACATTGACCATGTGATTTTATACATATTGTATACAAACAGGCTAGCGGCCTGAATTCAAAGCAATCCATTGATTTTGGAATGATTCGAACTAGTGCTCAAATTGTCGTGATTTCAGAATTGAACTACATTAACTATTATTGAGAAAATGCTCTCGTGTCTGGACTTATCCTGAACAGGTCTCCTGTACTGATTTTCAATTATCATGAAGATCCAACTATACAAAATTAGGACTACTAATTTAGAAGGAATGAAATCAGATCCATAGTATAATAGTCCAGTACAGTCCTAAATGAATCAAACAGTCCAAGTCCATGATTGTTCAAAATAGTCTTAGTTTAATTACAATGAACTACCAAACCATAGAAAACTATATAAAACATACAGGATTATTAAAACAACAGGACTACAGCAGAAATTTGGCTTCAATTTCATTTCATGTTTTCTATAGGAGATGATACATCGGAACAGGCTCGAAACGTGGACCTGAGATTGGAAATTAAGATGAACGAGAGATCAGCAACAGAGATAATAGACAGCAGCTCAGATTTATAATAATTAGACCAATTCAATCTCAAAACCACAGCAAATCCAGGAAAATGACTTTCAGAGTTTCAAAACCAGCAACATAATCGATAAACTAGACTGGACTTCAAAAATAGACTTGAAATTAATCCAATAACCCTTCAGAAACTTCAGCTACTGAATATTGAGCTAGTAAATGCAAATTAACCTCTGAGGCTTGAAATTAACCTAAGAAAATTTGACCAGAACAGTATTTTTTGGATTTTTTTTTTAATTTCTATTTTTTTTGGCTTTTTGAATTTTTGAATTTCCGTTTCAGATCAGGAAAACTGAGAGAATACTTTTTGAGGGAACTTTTTAGTCTCCAAAAACTTCTTCCTTAAGGCACTATTCATTGCCTTTTATAGGCAAAATGAGGGCAGCCTTAAGATTTTATATTTACCCTTTAGTCCCTATTTTATTTACTTATTCAATCCCTTTTTTCTGACTTGTGACCCAAGTCACACCTCTATTTTAACTGAAATATGCCTCAACCGCTACATCTAGAAGCCTCTAGGAACTTCTAGCTAGATTCCCTATCCCAAATTACCCCAATTGCCCTTAATTTCAATTCCAAATTACAGTCATAACCAAATCCTATTTTAACACTACCTAATTATTATGAAATAGGATTAAACAATCAGAACTAAGTAAAAATACCAAATTAACTAGTAAGCGAACAGAACACCTAAGGCACATAGAATGATTATCAAATAGGCTTTCTAACTATAGTAATCTAATCACTAATGAAACCACAAAACAACAACGATTACACTGAAATAACATCTAAACTACTAAGGCATCAGCTAATCGAACTAAGAGGAACGATTGGATTAAAGCTTAAAATCAGGCATTGAAATAGGAACAAACAAAAGCACAAAAGAGAATGAGGAAGAAAAGATTCACTAACCAATTTGGCATCAAAAATCGACTGACTTCAGCCAAAGTTCGAGGGACATAATGTTGAATTCGTTATGAGGGAGAAGAAAGGACCATGCAATGCTAATTCGAGGAATTTTGAGAATTTAGGGTTTTTGCCGGAAAGCCTTCAAATCCAAATTCGAGTGGATTCAGTGAGATTCGAGGGAAGATGGTCATGGATTTGGGTTAAGGGAAGTCATGGGAGTCATTGGTGTAAGTTTGGAAGAGGTGGTGTCGTGGCCGGAAAACCTTCCAACGAAGATTCGAGGCATTCTGGTGAGATTTAAAAGAAAAGGGTAATAGATTCTAGTGGAGGAAGGTAAGGGGAATTCATGGTGTTAATTTGGAGATGAATGGCCGTGGTTGTGTTCGCCGGCGGCGGCCCCGCCGGTGAGGTTACAAGGAGATACGAGGAAGACGGACCTTTAGGTTAACACACGAATTCGGACATTTCTATTATAATACCAGGAGCCACCGTGAGCTGTTAGATCAAGGGATTTTGATGGCCAAGATTAAAGGACGCCAAATGGCATCGTTTAGGTTAGCTGGGAATCAACCTGGTTGGGTATTGGGGTATTGGGCGTGGGCGTGGGATCGGATCCGGTTTATTTAAGGGGTAATTTCGTTTGGGCTCAAGTGTTTGGCCCAAAATCCAGTCCTTTAAGACCAAATCTCTTCTTCTAATTATTTCCTATTCATTTGTTTCCTTTTCTTTTTGTTTTTCCATTTTGTATTTTTATGTTATTTTTTCTGATTTTTATAAAGATGCAAAGTAAAAATAAAAATTAAACTAAAACTAATTAATGCCTATAATTGTTTTAAAAACTATTTCGTGACGATTTCACAATAAAAATAATAAATAATGCAAAAGTGAACTATTTTTGTTAGTTTCTTTATATTTTGTTCTAAAACAAATTAACCCCTAATTAATACTACAAATACAAAATTAAATCCTAAAAGAAAATGTATTTCTTTTGTATTTATATATATATATATTTTATATATATATGGATTAAAATACAATAATTAACAGAAAATGTCACAAAATTCACACAAATTGTAAAATAATAAAGAAATTATTTTATTTGAATTTTTTGGGAATAATTCATATATATGACAAAAATCACGTGCTCACAGCTGCACCTCTTTGCTCGGAAACGTGAAAGGTTTTCGGGCAAAGATAAGTGAGCAAATATGAGCGATTTTTGCCCGTTCGAGTATTCTGTGTGAAGCATTTTTGAAAAATTTGACCGCACCCTGCTTTAGAGGTTGCCTACATATCCTGGGCTAAACAGGAATCAAGTCAGTGTAGTTCGGGAAGGTTTGGTAGCTGGGACTACTAGGAGCTATGATTTCACTACTGTTGCCACTATTACTGCTTGCTGACCTCCTTATTACACGTGTTAAAATAAAAGAAGCTAGCCTAAGCTATGATTTATGAATTACAAAAGGGTCCTATCTATGTCTTCAAACTTGCTCTTGTGTTGCCTTGAACTTGTATTCTTCCAATGGAATCCTTGATGTTGTCGCGAACTATGATTGGCGATATTTTGCCGTTCTTCCGCGTGATGCTTGACTACTGAAATTTGAAACATGTGCCTCTATTCTCCAGGCGGGCTCCTGATTACTGAAACTTGAAAAGTATTCCCTTGTTCTCCAGGTGGGCTCCTGATTGCTGAACTTGAAAAGTATTCCCTTGTTCTCCAGGTGGGCTACTGGTTGCAATAAAATAGACAAAACAAAGAAAATTTTCTGCCCCAATTTGATGACTGGGCGCGTTATGTTACCAAATATTAAACTTGAAAGATAAAATGTGCATTATACTTCCCTTGTTCTCCAGGTGGTTGCCTGACTGCTGGAACTTTGAAATGTATTCCCTTGTTCTCCAGGTGGGCTTCTGATTGCTGAATTTGAAAAGTATTCCCTTGTTCTCCAGGTGGGCGCCTGCTTGCAACAAAACAAACAAAACAACGAAAATTTTTGCCCCAGTTTGTTAGCTGGGTACAATATGTTATCTAATAAACTGAAAGCTAAAACTTGAATTGCACTTCCCTTGTTCTCCAGGTAGGCGCCTGACTGCTGAACTTGAAAGGTGTTCCCTTGTTCTCCAGGTGGGCTCCAGACTGCAATAAAATAGACAAACAAAGAAAATTTTCTGCCCCTGTCTCAATCAAAGAGAGATTTGTTAATATAAAATGGTGGTTAGCTGCTGGCATTCTTGTTGGGTGTGTGCCTTCTTCCGGCTCTGCTCTAACTTGTTTCCCTGGACTTGCCTTGAAACGCCTCGACTTCCTGACTGACTTTCAACCCTTGGCTTTGATGACCCAAATGCTTTATCCCGTATTGCTGTTTTGTGTTTCGGACCACTCTTTTTGAAACTTTGCTTCTCTCCCGCAATTATCTTATCAATCTGTCGATGGGACTTTCATTGGTCCTTCATGCCTTACTTTCTTTTGATATGTTCCAATCCTGTTGTGCCGTACAACTGGGAAGCTGGTAGTTAGCCTTGACATCCTTCTTTGGGTTTTTTTTTGAACAGAACTGACACTGAAACATCTTATAGACAGACTTCAAGAGAATGAAATGCAATGACCCCAAAGGTTAAGGATAGAAAGACTCTGAAAACAGATGTTTTGTAATGAAGAGAAGAGGATATGACTTATCTGAGTGGAACGGCCGGTACCATTGATCATGCCGTGCATTTGGATTAACCAACCTAGATTGTCCAACCAATCATATTTCAATTGCCATATTTGCTGCTTCAGCCTTTCATAACCTGACTTTCACCAAAACCCAAACCTTGCTCGTCTTTCCATGTTGCGAGCAGCTTTGAACCATAGACTTGTTTCATTTGCCCATCTAAAAATCACCTTCGCCTTGCGGTTCCCGTGAGGGTTTTCACCACTAAGACTCTATCATTTTAATTTCTCTCAGCTTATGTCGCCTTACGGTGCCCGTGAGGGTTTTCACCAATAAGACTCTCTCATTTTTGATTTCTCCTCTGGTACCAGAGTGCTGCCCCAACATGAATCACTTTACCTGCTCGCATTGGCATTTCTTGAAGATTGATCGGAAGGTCTTTCTTTGGACCGTAATGTGGCTTTTGGATGGGGTTTAGAAAAAAAGGGTATAAAGGCTCAAATTAATTCAATCATGGGTTTAACATTACAACTTTCGGAATCAGATTTCTTACAACAATCACAACTTCTGCCCTAGTTTCTTTCTTGGGGACTTTTGGATTTTTATTTTGGTGTGACTGAACCTTAGAGAGAGGCTGCCTACGTACCCTTTCGGGGTCAAGTCAAACGTAGTTCAGGTCATAAAATTACTTCGTTGTTGCAATCTTTCCTTTTTTCCTTTTTCTTTTTCATTTCTTTTCTTCTATTTTCTTTTCTTTTTTTTTCTTTTCTCTTTTTTTTTCTTTTTTTTTCTCTTTTTTTCGCTATTTTTCTCTTGTTTCTCCACTTACTTTCCCCGCTCGGGTTTTTGAATTTTGTTAATTCCGAAATAGAGGTATGAAAGAAAATAGAATACGACTCAAAGTGATAACAAAGGATAAAGTGTTTGGATAGAAGAACAAAATTCCTTCGGCATTTCAATCTCAAAACATGCCAAATACAATTAGGTACATTTAGATAAAGAAATCATACATAGTATCTCTTAACTGCATCAGAGTTGATAGCCATTTCTACACATTTTCCTTCCATATCTGTTAGATACAATGCACCATTGGACAACACTCGGGTTACAACAAATGGCCCCTGCCAGTTAGGGGCGAACTTTCCTTTTGCTTCGGCCCAATGAGGTAAGATACGCCTTAACGCCAATTGCCCAACTTCGAACTTCTGTGGGCGCACTTTCTTGTTATATGCTATTGCTATTCTCTGTTGGTACAATTGTCCATGACATACTGCTGTCAATCTCTTTTCATCAATCAAGATCAGTTGCTCCAATCGGGCCTTGACCCATTCGGTATCGTCAATTTCCGCCTCGGCGATAATCCAAAGGGATGGTATTTCAACCTCTGCGGGTATTACTGCTTCCGTGCCATGTACCAATGAATAAGGAGTCGCCCCTACTGAAGAGCGAACAGTAGTGCGATAGCCTAACATGGCAAAAGGTAACTTCTCATGCCATTGCCTGGACCCTTCCACCATTTTTCAAAGTACTTTCTTGATGTTTCTTGTTAGCTGCCTCGACTGCTCCATTAGCCTTAGGACGATATGGGGTGGAATTGCGGTGCGTGATATTAAATTGCTGACATGTCTCCGCCATTAGATGGCTATTGAGATTGGCCCCATTGTCTGTGATAATTACCTTCGGGACTCCGAATCGACAAATGATATTCGAATGCACAAAATCACCGATTTGAAAGTTTTCGCCTCAACCCATTTAGTGAAATAATCAATGGCTACCAGAATAAACCTGTGCCCATTTGATGCCGCTGGATCGATTGGCCCAATGACATCCATTCCCCAAGCAAGAAAGGGCCATGGTGCCGACATTGTGTGCAATTCAGATGATGGAGAATGAATCAAATCCCGTGTACTTGGCACTGATGACACTTGCGCACGAAACTGATACAATCTCGTTCCATAGTGAACCAATAATATCCTGCTCGAAGAATCTTCTTGGCCAATACATATCCACTCATATAAGGTCCACAAACTCCCACATGTACCTCGGTCATGATAGTAGTAGCTTGTTTAGCATCCATGCACCTCAATAAACCAAGATCTGGATTTCTTTTGTACAACACTCCTCCACTGAAGAAAAATCCGCTCGCTAAGCGTCTAATGGCTCTCTTTTGATCCCCTGTGGCCTGTACCGGATATACTCCCATCCTGAGGTATTCTTTGATATCATGAAACCACAGCTCACCATCAAGCTCTTCCTCTACCATGTTACAATAGGCATGCTGATCTCGAACCTGAATCTGCAACGGGTCCACGTATGCCTTATCCGTATGATGTAACATCGATACCAAAGTGACCAGAGCGTCAGCAACTTTATTATGAATCCTTGGGATATGACTGAAGTCTATCAACTGAAACCGTTAACAAAGTTCATGTAAACACTGCCGGTACAGTATGAGTTTTAAGTCTCGTGTCTCCCATTCTCCCTGAATCTGATGCACCAGAAGATCTGAGTTGCCCATGACCAAGATCTCCTGGACACCCATGTTTATAGCCAACCTCAAACCCAAGATACATGCCTCGTATTCAGCCATGTTATTGGTGCAGTAGAAGCGAAGTTGAGCTGTAACAGGGTAGTGTTGCCCTGTCTCAGAAATAAGTACTGCTCCTATCCCAATGCCTTTGGTATTGGCAGCCCCATCAAAGAACAACTTCCACCCTGGCTTTTCGACTTGTTCTAATTCCTCGACGTGCATTATCTCCTCATCAGGGAAATATGTCTTCAAAGGTTCATACTCATCATCAACTGGGTTCTCGGCTAGATGATCAGCCACTGCTTGTGCCTTCATTGCGGTCCGGGTCACGTAGACAATGTCAAATTCCGTAAGCAAGATTTTCCACTTTGCGAGCCTCCCTGTGGGCATAGGCTTCTGAAAAATGTACTTTAATGGGTCCAACCTCGAGATGAGATAGGTGGTATATGATGCCAATTAATGTTTCAATTTCTGCGCTACCCAGGTTAAAGCACAACACGTCCTCTCGAGCTGAGTGTATTTTACCTCATAAGATGTGAACTTCTTGCTGAGATAGTAAATCTCCTGCTCTTTCTTTCCTATGACGTCATGCTGCCCCAGTACACAGCCAAAAGAATAATCCAAAACTGTCAGATAGAGGATCAAGGGTCTTCCCGGCTCTTGCAGAACCAACACAGGTGGACTGGACAAATATTCCTTAACCTTGTCAAATGCTTCCTGGCATTCATCTGTCCATCTGACTGCAACATCTTTCTTTAGCAGCTTAAAGATAGGCTCGCAAGTCGTCGTAAGCTGGGCAATGAACCTGCTGATATAATTCAATTTGTCGAGCAAACTCATCACCTCTTTCTTGCTTCTTGGCGGTGGTAATTCCTGAATAGCTTTGATTTTGGACAGGTCTAACTCAATACCACGTCGACTTACCACGAACCCCAACAACTTCCCCGACGGAACTCCGAATGCACATTTTGCTGGATTAAGTTTGAGGTTGTACCTGCGGAGCCTCTGGAAAAATTTCCTCAGGTCTTTAACATGGTCACATTGCTTCCTTGACTTTATGATCATGTCGTCAACATAGACTTCAATTTCCTGATGTATCATATCATGGAACATGGTGATCATTGCCCTCATATATGTTGTCCCTGTGTTCTTCAACCCAAATGGCATGACCCTATAACAATACGCCCCCCAAGGCGTGATGAATGACGCCTTTTCCGCATCTTCCTCATCCATTAAAATCTGGTGATAACCCGAATAACAATCCACGAAGGAACCGATCTCATGTTTGGCACAATTGTCAATCAATATATGGATGTTTGGCAGTGGGAAGTTATCTTTTGGACTCGCCTTATTGAGATCACGGTAATCAACGCACACTCTGGTCTTTCCATCCTTCTTTGGCACAGGCACAACATTGGCTAACCAAGTGGGATACCGGGTGACCTGGATGACCTTTGCATCAAACTGCTTGGTGACCTCTTCTTTGATTTTCACATTGATATCTATTTTGAATTTCCTCAGCTTCTGCTTGAGAGGAGGGCATGCCGAGTCGGTGGGCAATTTGTGGACCACCAAATCGGTACTTAAGCCCGACATATCGTCATATGACCACGCAAAAACAACTTTGTACTCAAGCAGCACCTCGATTATCTCTTCTCTGAGCGGAGGCTCCAAATGGACACTTATTTGTGTTTCCCGTACATTCTCCTGATCCCCTAAATTGATTGCCTCTGTATCACTCGGGTTAGGTTTGGGTTTTTCCTCAAATTGACTTAATTCTTTACTGATTTCCTCAAAGGCTTCCTCATCATCATATTCTACCTCGTCATCACACTCAATTTCTTGTATTATTATTTCGGAGTTACATTGGTAATCAAGACTAGGCCGAAGACTCTGCATGCATGACACATCAGTGATACCAGCACAAAAGGGGCTATACAAGAAAGAAAAGAAAGACAAAATAAAGGCTATCAGGAATGAAAAAGAAAGGAAATTGCATTTCATTAAAATTGTAAGATAACAAGGTTTAACTCATCCAAACAGATGAAACATATCATCCAAATTATAACCTTGGAAATAATCCAGATTAAACTGAAAGGAAAATCAAAACTAACTACCACGACTCCCTCCAGGTGGGAAGAGGAGTAGCTTCCCAATTATTAAGCTTGGAACTGGCCCCCACGAACTGCAGATCTACTTTGCTTGGACCTTCGCCTGCCTCCACCATATTCACCTTATCAAACAGCTTTTCAAACCTTTCCATCAGCTCTTTGTCGGGTTCCATCATTACAGAATGAAGCATTACCGTTACTGGGCACCTCTTAGTACCAGGCCGAACAAAGGAACGGGATAGGCGGGTATGGGTTTTGGAAGGGTCCATGCTCTCTTTTTCATCTGCTTAGCTCGCCTTATATCAGCAGTAGTGGGCTTAAAGCCTAATTCGAAAGTATCCAAGTTTCCAGGAAGAGATACCGGCTGTATGATGCCCTGTAACGAGGCACCCAAGCCTTTTCCAGGTAAGAATCCATTCTTTATCATTTCTTAAGCCACCATGACAGATGTAGCAGCTACTCTGGGCCTGGGAATACACTCTCCTTTCGGAATTTTGGCAACTGCTACTGTGTCCAAGACTTGGTAAACCCATGGACCTTTGTCGTCCTCAGCTTCATCGAAAGGCATAATGGTATTACATGAGCTATCCTCTCCATACACAACAATTTCCTGTCTGTCCCATTGGAATTTGACCATCTGATGCAAGGTAGATGGCACAGCTTTTGCGGCATGAATCCAGGGCCGACCCAATAAGAGATTGTAAGAGACTGCCACGTCGAGCACTTGTAACTCCATTATGAATTCAACCGGTCCTATAGTTAGTTCTAACACAATGTCCCTGACCGTGTCCTTTCCTCCTCCATCAAATCCTCGTACGCAGACACTATTCTTCTAGATTCTCTCACTGTCCACTTTTAACTTTTCTAGGGTGGAGAGAGGGCAAATGTTTGCACTAGACCCATTGTCAATCAGCACTCGAGTAACCATAGAGTCTTCACATTTCCCTGCGAGGTAAAGTGCCGTATTATGCTCAGTACCTTCCAAAGGCAACTCATCATCAGAAAATGTAACCCTGTTGACCTCGAAAATCTTATTCGCTATCTTCTCTAGATGATTTACAGTGATCTTATCCGGAACATGGGCTTCATTTAGAATCTTCATCAATACCCGGCGATGCTCGTCCGAATGAATCAATAAAGACATCAGTGAAATCTGCGCTGGAGTTTTCCTCAACTGTTCTACAATGGAATAATCTTGCGCCTTCATTTTCTTTAAGAATTCTTCAGCCTCTTCTTCAGTTACGACCCTCTTTACTGGTGTTGGATTGTCTTTGGCTGCTTTAACCTTTCTCAGCTCTTCAGGGGCAAAGCATTTCCCTGAACGGGTCAGTCCATGGGTTTCACAAACTTCTTCTTTAACTTCCTTCCCCTTGTATATCACAGTCACTCGGTCATAGTTCCATGGGACGGCCTTTTCACTAACCACTAGTAACTGAGTCATCGGTTTGATGATAACCGGCTCTGTGCGAGCGCCCTTTACAATCACAACAGGCTTAACAACCACTCCTGGTACTTTAACGAGCTCCTATTTTACTGCCATCACTGGTTTGCTGACTGTCTGTTCTACTGTGACCAATGCCTTCTCATCAATTACTTTCTCATTTGCTCTGTTCTCACTGGCCCTGATCATCATTACAGTTTGTGAAGGATTCTTGCACTCCCCTTTTTGCACTAACTCGATCATATGAGTCTCATGATGGGTGGGTAATGGCTTCTGAGTGATGTTAGGCGTCTCTGGAGCCTGTACTTCAATACGGAGGGTATCAATGATCTCATGGATGGACGTTTTTAAATGCCAGCATTTCTCTGTATCATGCCCCGGAGCACCTGAGCAATATTCGCAATTCACCGAATGGTCCAGGTTCCTTGGGGGAGGATTTGGTATTTTGGGTTCAATCGGGCTTAACATGCCCACTTGTCTCAATCTGTAGTATAAGCTAGTGTAATATTCTCCCAATGGTGTGAAAGTTTTCTTCTTCTGCAGCCTGTCATTCTTGGAAGCAAGGTTGGGTCAAAAACCAGATCCGGTGGGGTTTTTGTAGGCTCTTAGAGGTGGGTAGGCGTTTTTAGTGTGGTAAGTATTTGTGGGGTGGGTGCACGCCATGGCATCTGAGGTTGAGGATATATTTGGGCGTGGTGGACGGAGAAATGGGGGGTGGTGGTGGATAGTAGTGTTGTGGCGGGCCATATGGGTTGTGTGGGTAGGTTTGGGGATGGGGGCGTGGTTGGTGATAATATGGTGATAGACTCCTGGACCAAGCTCATGATTCTATTACTGTAACATCTTCCTTTTTCTTCTTTCCCAACGCCCCTCCAGTGCTATTCTGGATGGCCTGGGTAGTTGCTTTAATCGCTGAGTAGCTCATAATTTTGTTAGTCTTAAGACCTTCTTCCACCATACTTACCATTTTTACTACCTCGTTGAAAGTTTTCCTAACTGCCGATACCAGATGACCGTAATAAGTAGGCTCTAAAGCCTGCAGAAAATAGTCGACCATTTTGCCTTCTTTCATTGGAGGATCAACTCTGGCGGCATGTTCTCTCCACCGACAACCGTACTCTCTGAAGCTTTCCCCTGGCTTCTCCTCAATTTTGGTCAATGACAGCCGGTCCGGAACAATCTCTAAATTGTACTGAAAATGGCATGCGAATGCCTGGGCCAAATCATCCTAGGTGTACCATCGAGCGTGATCTTGCCGTGTATATCATTCCAAAGCAGCACCACTGAGACTTTGACTAACGTATGCCATTAATAACTCATCCCTTCCCCCAGCGCCTCTCATTTTGCTACAAAATCCCCGCATATGGGCTATTGGGTCACCATGTCCGTCATACAAATTAAACTTTGGTAACTTGAATCCCGCAGGCAATTGGACGTCGGGAAATAAGCACAAGTCCTTGTAAGCGACACTCACCTGTCCTCCTAGACCTTGCATATTTCTGAACGATTGTTTCAAGCTTTTCACCTTTCGTATCATCTCTTCCTGCTCAGGGTTTTTAGGAGGCTTCTCTTCTTCAGTTGAGATGTCAAGACGGAGAGTGTAAGGATATGGTTCAGGTGGTTTGAAGGTGGGTTCTGGTGGGTAGTAGTGGGTTTCCTGTGTTTGAAACAGGGGTTCACTAGAAGATCTCTGTAATGTGGAGGGTGGAGGAGCCACAAACACGGGAGTGGTTGGAGGTGGCAGGCATAGGATTTGCTTGGGTGGTGGAGGTGGTGGTGTTTGGGAGGTAGTTGCGTAGTATTGCTGATAAGCAGGGTAAGCCGGAGAGGAATTGACTATAGGAGGATTTTGTGGCTGAGCTAATGGTGGGATGTAGGTAGGGTTAGCAGGGTAAGTTGGTAGTGGGTGTCCTTTTGCCCAAGCCTGGTAAATTTCGGCCATCTGTTACTTCAATTTATACATCTCCTCTTTCATGGCGTTGACATCCACAACTTCTTCCTCCCTTGATGGGTCGACGATGCTGGCTTCTAACTCTTGATTGACCATTTTTGACTTATCTTTAGAGCGGGTGTTGTATGGGTGGGTTGCCAGAATGCCAGTCAACTGAACCACCTGTCTGACTCATCATCAACAACAACATTGTTAGCGGTTAGAGCATAATCAAATCGATAATCGCACATTTGGGCATGAATGCGCCTAGGCAGTTATTGGTTTCTAACATGCATTTGCTCGACCGCTTGCATCATCCTGGCTTTGATTGTGACATCTTTCTTTTATCCTTGCCTTGTTTTTTTAGTTTGCCATTGTTTCTTTGTTGCGGCTCTTTTCTCTTTTTCTCTCCCGTTTCCTGTTATCGCTCCGCTCTTCTTTTCATTTTGGCTTTTATTTTTTCCTCTTTCATATGGATATGGTCGGATCCTATAGGGATTGCCTACGCATCGTGCCCATGCCCGAATCAGATCAAATGCAATAAATGTAAAATATGGACCATATTCTTTTTGGAATTTTCAATTTTAATAATAGCAAACATTTCAATTACAAGGACTCGAGACTGACGCATGAAGACAACTAACCAACTTTAACCGACAAGACGGGCTACAAAAACAATTATTCTACTTTAAAATGAAAGTGCAGACTGACTTGAAAAGAAAGTACATACTCAGATAACCGACAGACTCTAATGAAAGAAAATACAGACTCTAATGACAATTCATGAATACATTAAAGCTCCTGGTGACCGCGGGACATCGTTCGGTCTCGCCGCGGGCCTATGTGCAAGTTCCCCTTGGAGTCTATCTAGGTCACTCATTACCTGTTTCACAAATATCATCACTGAGGCAAAGAAAGTAGTCTGATTCATATTCTCGCACATTTGGCATTTTTTAGTGATGTAGTGAGCAATAGCTAGGATTCTTTCTCTTATTATGCCTTTTTCCTGAAGCAACCACCCCATCTGTTCGGCCCTGACCTCCAAAGTCTACTGATTTCGCTCTTGGAGTTGTTGCAGATCCATTTCTAATTGTGCTAAAGTTGTATAGCAGTGTTCTCTTTCAACCTTGAACGCTTTTTCTTGTTTACTTATTTTGTTTTTTTGCGGTAATAACCTTTTTCCTCAATCTGGCGACCTCATTATCATGTTCTTCTCTCAGCTGCTAAATCATGCGTGCTTGTTCTTCTATGTTTTTAGCCAACTATCTTCGAACCCCAGCTAATTACCTTTCTGCTTTGTTGAGGTCGAAACTGTAATCATTTACTTTTTGCCTTAAATTTTCTATAAGCTTTGCATATTTGGCACTCCTAATAGAGGTTTCGGCTGCTATCTTCATTTTCTGAATTTGGGCTCGTAACACTTCATTTTCTTTGGCCAATTTCCTTTTCTCGCCCTCGTCAGCTGCAATTTGCACACTGTTTTCAAACCTAAGGGCTTGGACCTATTTTTCTAGCTCGCCTATTTTTGCCCTGTACGCATTTTCTTTGTCTAACCAGGCCCACTGCTCTTGCGACGAATCAGCAAGCTCCTGGAGGTGAGGCCTTTTGGTCGGCCTTCCGAATGCAACGTCCCTTCTATACCAAGCCTGATAATCAGGTGACACTTCTCCTTTGGCTCGATCCCAGATGCAAGTATTCACCGCTAAATATTGACATTCGCTCCAGACCTGGCGAACCTTTGCTTCAGGAAATTGGCCGTCGGGGCCAATCTCAACCACTTGCAACCTAAGATCATCGTCCTTGGGCACTATTTGGCATCTCCTGAGTTGTCTTAGTACCCGGTACAGGGTGTATGGCTGAATGCTTCTAAGACCCATCAAGAGGAAATGCGGCCTTGCTGCTGGCATATATATGATTTCATCAACGGGCAACCATCCAAATGTCCATTCTATTTGACTAGCAGTGAGGGACCAAAAGTATGTTGTCCAACCCGTGAATCCTTCCGGCAGATTGACCCCTTTAGTCCTTGTGTAAAACTCTTCTATGCAGGTTTTCTCTGGAGACCCGTAGCTCAAAAACTGAGGACGATGGCACAAATGCTTGATCATCCACATTTGAAACAGTAGATTGCATCCCTCGAAGAAGTCTTTCCCGGCCTTGCAGGCTGTAAGAGCGAAGAAGATGTCGGCTAATATCATAGGTGCCAAGGTGCTTTTGGTTTGAGTTATTAAAGTGTTGATGACCCCCGCGATTTTTATGTCGATATTACCGCCCTTCCTTGGGAAAACAAGAAGCCCCAAAAAGACCACCATGAAAGCGACACGCCTATGCTCTTCCCATTTCTGGCGGTTCCCTTTGCTACATATTTTGCTTTCCGGATTATTGAACCCCCCGATATGGCCATATCTATGGTATATGAAGTGTGGGGTGCAAAAGCCATTTGCCAAGTCTGTGTTGCGAACTGTCCTGATTATCTTCAGAGAGTCTAAGAATCTGTGTATAGCTACGGTTGGTCAACCAAGTATTTATGCCTTAAAGGAACCTCATCTTTTCTGATGTAGCGAGCTATTTCCTCTAATATTGGGGTAAGCTCAAAGTCTGAAAAATGGAATACGTTATGTGCCGGGTCCCAACACGTCACTAGTGCTCTGATAATATCTCCCCGAGGCACAATCTCTAGCAAACCGGTAAGCCCTTTCAAATATTTCTTGACTTCATCCTGCCCTTCGCCTCCTAAATCGTTCCAACACAGACGTAACTCCAAAGGGATTTTATGCATGATTGAGAAAGGTTCATTTTAAGTTGTGCTCATCCTGCATATTTATTAAGGTGATTTAATCACTTATTTTGACCTAAAAGCAAAAATAACACTATTTTTTCATTCAAATTCCTAATTTCAAAAACAAACCCGGTTTTGCAAATACGGTCTTTCAGCACTTCGGGTGAAGATTTTAAGGCTGCATTGGCTAACCAGCCAAAATCTTTAACAAATGATCAAATGTGGCTGTCCTTACAAAAGCAGCCTTTCGCCGTCCCCGCGGGAACATTCGGCTTATTTTTCAACAAGAATGGCGTCGCCCGACTTATTGGATAAAAATTAAAATTTTGGTATTTTTTGGCTATTTTTGCAAAAGGGGTGGTTGGACCCGTCGAGGGTTGCCTACGTATCTCACATCCGGTGAGAATCAAACCTGCGTAGTTCGGGCGAATTAACGAAATATTTTAAAACAAGACTCTTTTTTCATTTTCATTTTTGGCATTTCATAAGCAAATAACAAAACTACTTTCAAAAGCAAGACTCTTTTTTATTTTTATTTTTTTGCATTTCATAAACAAATAAAATAAACTAAAAAAAACTATTTTAAAAAAACAAGACTCTTTTTTCATTTTTATTTTTCATGGCAAGACAAACTATTTTCCTTTTCTATTTTTGAAAACAAGAGAAAATAATGACTCTCTTTTTCCTTTTTCATTTTCAACAAACAATAAACAACCTATTTTTTTTCCAAACTAAAATAAAGACTCTGTTTCTTTTTTTTTTCTTTTTTTTTTTCTTTTTCTGCGAACAATTTTCAAAAATAAAGACTCTTTTTTCTATTTTTCCTTTGCTTTTAGTAAAACAAACTATTAAAAATAAAATATTTCTATTTTTTCAGAGTTTCGACAGCATTTGGGCATCGATTTTTCTAAAACTAAACAATTAATTTTTTACACTGCTATTTCTCTCTTTTTCTCTTTTTCTCAATTTCACAAAATTCCCGATATTCAAAAGCCGGTCAGCATGCGGGCCTGAGACAAATAAGTGCACGTAAAATGCATCATTGTGGTCTTTTCATATCCGGTTACCCGTCCTAGACGGACTCAACCCCTGTGTTGAGTCCCCTAAGTCAAATGCAACATGATGCAAATAAGCATTCCTACTAGGGATCCGGCATGAAGTCATGTTATTCTAGGTTCAAAACCTGGGTATGTGTTCTAGATTGTGTACCCGAGCGGACAACTCGAGTCAAGGAGGGGGCTACGTACCGGGAACCAAAAGGCCATCCGGCTTAGTAACTTGTCCGGCCTCTTTCTTATTTCAAGGTATGACACTAACAAAATAGGGAGTTTCAACCAGTGAGCACATCCCCGGAGATGAGAAGAGAAGGGTTTCGGCACAGTTTATATATATAGTTCAAATAATATCGAAGCGGTAAAGCATTTAGCACATTTAGCAGAAAACATGTAGGAAAAGCAAATAAAGCCAAATACAACAATTATTCTAAGCTCGAATCCGTAAACCCTGAACCGAAGTTCTGGGTTTGAATCCCCAGCAGAGTCGCCAGAGCTGTCACACCTCCTTTTTTCGCTACACCCGCAAGGGCGTAAAGGAGTTTTTACAATTAAAGGACAATCGGAATGGGATTTAATTATTAAAGTTTCAGATTCGCCACTTGGGAGATTAATGGTGTCCCAAGTCACCGGTTGAATCCCGAACCGAGGAAATTATGACTCTGTTAACAGCCCGCGAACCAGAAATCCGAGTAAGGAATTCTGTTAACCCGGGAAGGTGTTAGGCACTCCCGGATTCTGTGGTTCTAGCACGGTCGCTCAACTGTTGTATTTGATTTTATCTGATTTCAAAACATGATCTAACCTATGTGCCTTTTATTAGTAAACTGCTTTTATTATTTTATTTTATTTTTAATTAGAATTGCAACGTCGTGAAAATGTGTTTCGAACCACGTCGCACCAGTGCACCCGTGGTTTTTGACACATTTTTTGACTTCGTTGAGATTTAGATTTGGGTCACATAAATGTGCACCCGTATTTAGGAAGGTAATATTATTAAAATACGCACCTAAAGCAACTACGCGTTTATTATTTTTAGGAAAGATCGTGAAATTCGCTAAGCGGTCCTCCCGAGTTTCTAAGTATTTTAATAAACACTTAAGAGGGCCCCGTAATTTATGCATTTGTATTTGGCGGGACTCGCCTCATTTATTTTAAAAGGCCAACCTAAAGCAACTACGATTTCTATTTAATTGCCTCTAAAATAAAAGAAAGGCCTTAGTTACTTTGTTGCTGGGCTAATGCAACCCTGGCAATAATTCTGCACCAAGGTCCAACCATTGGGCTCCGAGATGAGCCCAATAAAGGGAAATTACACTCACATTTACACCAACAAAATGGCCAGTCACGAGCTTTGGTCCAGGCCCAATCAAGAAGGGAATCAAAGACCGGACCTGGGCCTGCATCAGGCGAGCAGAAGCTCAAACCGTTGGAAACAGGCTGTTGAGCCTTGCATCGAGCAAAATCTTAAACCAATTAAAACGAGAATATGCTAAATTTGCTTCAAATACATTCATAACTTGTAATAAGGAAAAGCACTACTCAAATTAACAAGACATCAATTGTTTTAATCCTAATCTCATGCTTAGATTTTCTTACCTAATAATTTGTTGATGAGTTCCTGGATATTATTAAGGCTGAAAAACAAGCTGGAATATAGATTAAAGTTAGTAAAATAATCTTGAATTGTAAGTCTCAAATGAATAAGCTAAGCGACATTGACCATGTGATTTTATACATATTGTATACAAACAGGCTAGCGGCCTGAATTCAAAGCAATCCATTGATTTTGGAATGATTCGAACTAGTGCTCAAATTGTCGTGATTTCATAATTGAACTACATTAACTATTATTGAGAAAATGCTCACGTGTCTGGACTTATCTTGAACAGGTCTCCTGTACTGATTTTCAATTATCATGAAAATCCAACTATACAAAATTAGGACTACTAATTTAGAAGGAATGAAATCAGATCCATAGTATAATAGTCCAGTACAGTCCCAAATGAATCAAACAGTCCAAGTCCATGATTGTTCAAAATAGTCTTAGTTTAATTACAATGAACAACCAAACCATAGAAAACTATATAAAACATATAGGATTATTAAAACAACAGGACTACAGCAGAAATTTGGCTTCAATTTCATTTCATGTTTTCTACAGGAGATGATACATCGGAACATGCTCGAAACGTGTACCTGCCAATTAAGATGAATGAGAGATCAGGAACAGAGATAACAGACAGCAGCTCAGATTTATAGTAATTAGACCAATTCAATCTCAAAACCACAGCAAATCCAGGAAAATGACTTTCAGAGTTTCAAAACCAGCAACATAATCGATAAACTAGACTGGACTTCAAAAATAGACTTGAAATTAATCCAATAACCCTTCAGAAACTTCAGCTACTGAATATTGAGCTAGTAAATGCAAATTAACCTCTAAAGCTTGAAATTAACCTAAGAAAAATTGAACAGAACAGTATTTTTTGGATTTTTTTTTAATTTCTATTGTTTTTGGCTTTTTGAATTTTTGAATTTCTGTTTCAAATCTGGAAAACTGAGAGAATACTTTTTGAGGTAACTTTTTAGGCTCCAAAAACTTCTTCCTTAAGGCACTATTCATTGCCTTTTATAGGTAAAATGAGGGCAGCCTTCAGATTTTATGTTTACCCTTTAGTCCCTATTTTATTTACTTATTCAATCCCTTATTTTCTGACTTGTGACCCAAGTCACACCTCTATTTTAACTGAAATATGTCTCAACACCTATACCTTGAAGCCTCTAGGAACTTCTAGCTAGATTCCCTATCCCAAATTACCCCAATTGCCCTTAATTTCAATTCCAAATTACAGTCATAACCAACTCCTATTTTAACACTACCTAATTATTATGAAATAGGATTAAACAATCAGAACTAAGTAAAAACACCAAATTAACTAGTAAGCGAACAGAACATCTAAGGCACATAGAATGATTATCAAATAGGCTTTCTAACTATAGTAATCTAATCACTAATGAAACCACAAAACAACAACGATTAAACTGAAATAACATCTAAACAACTAAGGCATCAGCTAATAGAACTAAGAGGAATGACTGGCTTAAAGCTTAAAATCAGGCATTGAAACATGAACAAACAAAAGCACAAAAGAGAACGAGGAAGAAAAGATTCACTAACCAATTTGGCATAAAAAATTGACTGACTTCAGCCAAATTTCGAGGGACATAATGTTGAATTCGTTAAGAGGGCGGAGAAAGGACCATGCAATGCTAATTCGAGGAATTTTGAGCATTCAGGGTTTTTGCCGGAAAGCCTTCAAATCCAAATTCGAGTGGCTTCAGTGAGATTCGAGGGAAGATGGTCATGGATTTGGGTTAAGGGAAGTCATAAGAGTCATTGGTGTAAGTTTGGAAGAGGTGGCATCGTGGACGGAAAACCTTCGACGAAGATTCGAGGCATTCTGGTGAGATTTAAAAGAAAAGGTTAATAGATTCTAGTGGAAGAAGGTAAGGGGAATTCATGATGTTAATTTGGAGATGAATGGCCGTGGTTGTGTTCGCCGGCGGCGGCTCCGCCGTTGAGGTTACAAGGAGATACGAGGAAGACAGACGTGATTCTTTAGGTTAACACACGGATTCTGACATTTTTATTATAATACCAGGAGCCACCGTGGGCCGTTGGATCAAGGGATTTTGATGGCCAAGATTAAAGGACGCCAAACGGCGTCGTTTGGGTTAGCTGGGAATCAACCGGGTTGGGTATTGGGGTATTGGGCGTGGGGGTGGGCGTGGGATTGGATCCGGTTTATTTAAGAGGTAATTTCGTTTGGGCTCAAGTGTTTGGCCCAAAATCCAGTCCTTTAAGACCAAATCTCTTCTTCTAATTATTTTCTATTCATTTGTTTCCTTTTCTTTTTGTATTTTTGTGTTATTTTTTCTGATTTTTATAAAGATGCAAAGTAAAAATAAAAATTAAACTAAAACTAATTAATGCCTAAAATTATTTTAAAAACTATTCCGTGACGATTTCACAATAAAAATAGTAAAAAATGCAAAAGTAAACTATTTTTGTTAGTTTCTTCATATTTTGTTCTAAAACAAATTAACCCCTAATTAATAATACAAATATGAAATTAAATCCTAAATACAAATATACTTTTTTTTTGTATTTATATTTTTTTCTATATATATGAATTAAAATGCACAAATAAAATGCAACAATTAACAGAAAATGCCACAAAATTCACACAAATTGTAAAATAATAAAGAAATTATTTTGTTTGAATTTTTTGGGAATAATTCATATATAGGGCAAAAATCACGTGCTCACACTACCCACCCATGTTGGTATCAAATTAGTTATTGATTTAACATTCTTTAATTTGGATCCAAACTATTACACTGTTCACTCTTGATTTTTGAATACATCTTCCTATCTTTCCCTATGAACTACAATCTCATTGAAGAAAGTTATTTTGTCTCTCACGATCTCTATTTTTTACGCTCTTCCTTCATTTTTTGCTCATATCTTTCAAGTTGATAGATAACCAAAATATAATATACAAATCAAAAGAAAATATGGTGAAAGAAAAATAATAAAAATATTGGTTAAGAAAAGAATGAACTTTTTGTAGATGAAGATCTTTTTCAATACATATGGAGCAAAAAACTTTCAGATTTAATGTGCAAACGAACCACAATCAAAGATAACGAGCGGAAACCTTCGAACCGAACTCGACTTCGACCTCTTCGGGCTAGTATTTTGTGCTATCTTTTAAATTGAGTTTGAAGCTTTTGGGTTTGATTTTTCGGTGTGATTTAACTCCTGTTTTTGAGGTATTTTTTGGTCTTAAAAAGGATGAGAATTGCTTGATTAGTTTTTTTTCAAAGAAAGAAATAAGAAGAAATAATGAAACTAGTAGAAATTTCATTTAGCATAGAAGAAGAAAATTTGTTCTCTCTATTCTCCCCTTATTTTTTCTCTCTTTCCTTCTCAAATTTTCTCTTCTATTTATAGCAAAAATTTTCGAAATTTTTCATATTTTTTTTAAAAATATTTTATTATTTAATTAAAAGAAATTCCACTTACAAATTGCTTTTATTTTTTTTATAAAAAGAAATCCCACCTTTCTTTACTTTTATTTTTTAAATTCCAACTTTAATTAGTTTTATCTTATTTAAAATCCTACTTTTTAGGAGAGAATTCCACTTTTTTAACTTTTCTTAAAAAAAACAATCCACTTTCTTTTGCTTTTGTTTTAAAAATGCTACTTTCTTTTACTTTAATTTTTTTTTAAGTTTTAGATACTCTTATATTTATTTTTTAATTCCAACTTTCTTTTACTTTTTATTTTTTTAAAATTTTCACAAAAATTTATTTTATTTTTTTAATTTTCTACTTTCTTTTACTTTTTAAAAGAGAGTTTCACCTACTTTTACTTTTATATTTTTTTTATTCAAAATTTCCTTTTTTTAATTTTTAAATTACTCCCGAAAATTAAAAAAAATTAATATTTTTTGGATTTTTTTATTTTTTATTTTTTATTTTTTATTATTTTAAAATAAAAAAATAATAATAGTAGTAGTAATGATTCACCTTTTAAACTTTTGTATTTTTACCCTATAATAAAAAAGTGTAGCAAATTTAAAATAATTGTAGGTTAAAACCCCCCTAAAATATTTACATAGAAGAAGTGATAAAAAATTAAATATTGTCAAAAATTAGGTGCTCACAGTTGTCACGAACGATGATCTTGTTCTTGAGCTTTTTAGATTGATTGCTTGAACTTGACCTTGATTTGTTTTTCGTTCTTGAGCTTGAACTTGATTACTTGAAGCTTGAAACTTGTAGAGATTGACCCACAAGCTCTCTCTTGCTTCTTGTTATAAATTCTGGTGTTTTTTTCTGAATTATAAAGCCCCTATTTATAATTGTGGACGGGAGGAGTTGTGATACGAACAAACTCTTTCCAACCAATCAAATTGAAGTGTGACATGGCCACATTTGATTGGCCAGAACATGTGTGGCGTGATTTCATTAGCCTTCTAATGTGACTTGGCATGCCTTGTCATTTTGACACGTGGCATGGTCCTATTGGCTCTTCCATTTGACGTAGCGTATCACGTCATTTGACACATGGCACCAAACTGGGTCTCTAGAAAGATGATATCTTAGGCTTAACGAAGTGGCTCATCACTTGCAGCCCAATTAAATGGGCTAGCCAATGAATTAAGACATATTTATTTATGAAATTTTTACCTCCTATAGCAAAGGTTAACACCTTATTTATTTTAAATAAATATCATTTTAAAAAATTATATTCTACAGATACCTTTTAAGGTTTATAGCAAAATATTTAATTTTGGTTACCTCCTACCCCTAAGCCACTAAATACGCTAATTAATTACACTATTTTCTCTTTCTCTCTACTTTGATACATCCCATTCTCTTCCCTCATCCCATTGAATTTCCGATCTCCTCCTCCTTCCACCGATTTTCTTTCTATCCCTTCCCACTTTTCCCTCCCTTTACACCAGCGTGATGATCCTCCCTTTTTTCTTTCTTTTTGCTTTATCTTCTTCTAGAATTGAACTGCAGTAGAGGAGTTGAAATATGAGGCAACGTTGCTCGATGCAGAGCTGGAGAATTGCAACTTTGAATTGCTGGTTGCGGTAGAAACTGGGTTGCCACTCGACGTCAAGTCCAACGAGGAGATGGCGGCGATCGTGGAAAGAGGATTCGATTTCGGGGATTCACTGAGTGACGATTTCTTTCTTTCACGATGAAGAAGAATATTTCTTTTAATATATTTCAATGTAATTTCAACATATTACGCTGTATTTTTATGATTTTCATTATATTCATTGTCTTTTTTTCATTGTAATTCAATGTATCTCGTTGTATTTCATGTATTTTATGTATTCTCTGTCTTTTTTTCATTGTATTTCAATGTATCCCGTTGAATTCTATGTATTTTATCGTATTCACTGTCTCTCTATATGCCATGGATGTATTTATAAGTTTTTTTTAATTAATATAATTTATGTATTCAGATGTATTATATAATTTATGTGAAGATTGCTATGTTTTTGGGATATTTTTTGGTTAAGAGTCTTTTTTATAACTGAAAATATAAATTTTGTGTGTTATAATTGAGTTTGTTGAGTTATATTACGAGTCTATTATGTTAATTGATTCACTTTCCTTTTTAAAAACAGTGTAATCCCCTATTTCACGCCGTGAATACAGTCGAATACAATAATCTATCCAGGTGTAATCCCATGTTTCACTCCAGGAATACAGTCGAATACACTCGAATACAACAACTGATTAGCTGGACATCCCTGATTTACGCCTATTTTTGCTACTGTATTCGTGAATACAATAGCCTAAATACATCAAATACATCTTATAACCACATAAAAGGTATCTATAATCCGTAATATAGCAAATGATATCTATAGATGGCTAATTACTACTAAAAAATAGTGGTATACAAAAATTTCTCTTTATTTAATTCATATGTGTTGGACTTATATAACTAATCCAATTATATTAGCCCAATAAATTTATTTGAACTAATATATTTTGAATTTAAATATAGTCCAAATTATTTTACAAATTTAATTTCAATAAAATTATATGCCTACAATAGTATTTAATTATTTTGTTAAAGTAGGTATTTTAAAATATTTTTATATTATCCAGATTCCAAAGTACTTCAAAAATTTACCATACAAAACTGTATATCTAATTCACTCAAGATCATACTTGCAGATTCTCTTGTCTTCGCTTGACTGAGGGCTTTCTCTCTCTAGTATGAGAGCTATTTTCTCCTTGTGAGGTCTCAATCCTTGCTGCAAACTACTTAGTCTTCACCTCTCAAACCCCAATCTCTAACACTTTACCAATAGGCAACCTAATAACAACTGATTTTATTCTCTGCGGGTATCAATTTGTGCAGATTCCATATTATCTACTATACCCTAAATCAATTTGGCTAACAAGCAAATCGATCTTTGCTGATAACTATTGGAGCAGAAGCAGACTCAATAGGTCATTTTCTACCTATGACGTGACATTCACCACTACCGAGTTTGAAGAATAATTTTCTCTCTCCTCCATTTTTGACGCAGTTCTTCGCTGCTCCAGCTTCTTCTACCAAAGTAAATCCTTTTGATTTGCTTTGTTTCCTCTCTGTTTTCCTTGGGTTTAGCGACATCCAAATCAAATTTGTTATTCTCTAAGTTCTACTACGAACAACTAGCTCGCAGAAAAATTGAAACTCTCTGCTTCCATCCACTCATTTTCGTCCTTTCTTCTTCCCTCTGTCTTCTTATAAATTCGCAATTTTCATTACTCTTTCAACCTCTCTCTAATTCATCCATGAAAGTTACTTGAAAAAACCTATTACCACAGAGAACCCGTTTTACCAATTTTGAGAATTAGCCTTTGTTTTTGCTCCTTTGTGAGTTTTCCAAATATGGTTTTCCTGGTAAAATTCTCATTCTCATACCCATGTTTCTTCTACTAGTCATACATGGCCGACTAGTCATATCGTACTAGACGTTGAGATCTAGTTATTATCAGTAATTGTGCCTTAAGCAGCTGACCTCTGACTCAACTATAGAAGCGGGAATTCTTCAAGTGGGAAGATGGCTGATGCAATTATTGAACGCCTAAATAACTTTATTCTTACAGAGGAAGAAAAAGATGTTGTAGCAATTGAATATCCAAACAATCAGCCAAGTTTGAAGGATTGTGAGGTAAGTCTTTTTGGCAAGGTGATTTATGATAAGAAAGTGAATTTTCAGGGAGTCAAAAACACCATGTCATTGGTTTGGGGGCACCCAGCAGGGCTGCGGATAAAGGAAATCGGATGGAACTTTTTCCAATTTATTTTCAAAGATAAGAAAAGGAGAGACAAAATATAGTTTGCTACACCATGGTTGTATGACAAATACCTTCTTAATGTCCATCCTTGGGAACTAGGTTTGAGGAGCGATTTCCAGGTGTTTAATAATTGTAATCTATGGGTTCAAGTTTGGAATATCCCATTACATTGGTAGTCAAAGGATGTTGGGCGCAAAATATGGCAAGCTTTGGGTGGTACCGTTGATATTGTAATCCATGACAATGGAAGCAAAGAGGGGCAATATATGCGAATAAAAGTAACGATGAACATTAATAGACCACTACCTAGGGGAAAATGGATCAAATTAGGCTTGGAAACAACCTGGGTTGAAATAAGATATAAAAACCTACCTTATGTTTGCTACTATTCTGGTCTGCTAGGACACAATGATAGAACTTGTGTACAAAGAGAGAAGGATATAAGATCAGGAAACCTCCAAAGTGACCAGTTTGGGACATGGTTACGAGCGGAGCATCCTTTACTAGATTTAGATAATCATCGTCGTCAAGGTGTAAATACTAATACCGATGGGAATACTAGGGTGAAAAATCATAACTTTACACTGGATAGAGGAAAGGGGGTTGCAGGAAGTAGTAAAAGGCAGCTAATTTTGGCAGTGGGTACTACTTTGGTTGAAATACAACATGACATAACAAGAGAGGATCTTCAGAGAGACCAAATGCAGCCCATGGAAGCAACAAACTATGAATCTAGAGAAAAGGAGAGTGTCGAAATTTGGCATAACAACCGGGCTGGAACTTCTGATGGCATTAATACTACCTCATTATGAGGTTTGAATATTGGCTTGGAGAAGGTAGATGTGCAGGAGAAGATGCTAGCGGATGATACTATGCTACAACAAAACTTATTGTAAGTTGCCTCACAAATGCAGGATGTTAGCAACCAAAAAATGAATGAATTGCACGATAACATAGACAAGGTATGTTCAGACCCTTCATTAAGCTCTCCTCTGTTACAACTTCATATAGTAAATAATTCTCACTTAATCAATAATTCAAAACAAAACTCTTTAACTGTTAGTGGTATTACTAATAAGAATACAGAAGACATAAAAAGAAAATAATGGAAACGAAAGGCTAATATTAAGAGATGTTCTGAGGCTGTTAAGGGAAATAATTTGGTAGGTTTGAATGAAAATCATATTATTAAGGTTGCTGTGATAGAGGAAAATATACATACGGCGGGGGATAAAAGAAAAGAACTAATTACTGTTGATACTGACACAGAAGTTAAAAAATAGAAACAAGTGGTGGAGTAGGAGGCCAGCCCTAAATGGCTTCCCTCCATGCAATGAAAGCTTTAGTGTCGAACTGTAGAGGCCTGGGGGTCCTTAACAGTTCCCTTTTTGAAGGAGACAATGCTTCTCCACTCCCAAAATATGATTTTCTTAAGTGAAATAAAAAATTGATATAGAATAGTGCAGAGAGTTTAGAGACAACTGGATATGACACATGCTATTACTGTGGAACCAATGAGTTTATCAGGTGGACTAGCCTTATTCTGGAATGACAACGTCCAGGTATGTCAATATCACACTTCTTCTTTTTGTGTTGAAACTTTGATACATGATGTTTTATCTGATTGCCAATATTGGTGTATCTTTATGTATCTAAGTACGGATATGATTAATCGGCGATCTCAAATGTAAGAATTAATTAAAAAATCTTCATACTAGGTCACCTCCTGAGTATTACCTGGTGATTTTAATGATATTCTTGATGATTCCAAAAAATAAGGAGGAAGAACTAGAGATTATTGGACCTTTAGAGAGTTTAAGGATTTTATTTGGAACTTAGATGCAATTGATTTGGGTTACACAAGAAAACCTTGGACCTGGTGGTGCTATAGGGACCCTAAGAGTATTATTCAGGAATGGTTAGATAGGGTCTTAGTCTCCCCTAATTGGAAAATAAAGTTTGAAGAGGCTCATTTGACTCACCTTGATAATGAGGCTTCTGATCACTCTTTGTTAATTTTGTCTTCACATGCTGAACCAATTAAGAAGAAAAAATACTTTTACTTTGATAAAAGGTGGGTTGATCGGGAAGAGGTTCAGAATATTGTAGTTGAAGCTTGGTCCAATGACTATATTGGATTTGAGCAATCTCGAGTAAACTTTAAATTAAAGAAGTGTCGTAGATCCTTAGTGGCTTGGGTAAAGGGAGGAAATGGCAATGTTAGAAAGAAAATTATTCGTATTAAGAAACATATTACAGACCTTAGAAGTGATGCTAATAATTTTGATTGGCATAAACTTAGGTTGTTAAAAAGAAAATTAAGCCAAGCTTATAAAGAAGATGAAATTTTCTGGAAACAAAAGTCTCGAGCCTTATGGTTGCTGGATGGCGATAAAAATACGTCCTATTTTTACATGGCAACCTTACAAAGAAGAAGCAGAAATATAATTAGGGGTTTTAAAACGTCTGAAGGGCGGTGGGTGAGTGACCAAACTGAAATAGTTCAAGAAGTTGAGGCTTATTATGATACACTATTCTCTACATCTAACCCAACAAATTTTGAATGTATTCTAAATCATGTCAATGTAACGGTTAGTGACTCAATAAATCGAGAACCCATCAAAGATGTTAGTGAAGTAAAGAATGTGGTGTTTGCTATGCATCCTTTTAAAGCTCTAGGTGTAGATGGAATGACTCCTTTATTTTTTCAAAGATATTGGCATATTATATCAAAGGAGATTTATGACGCTATTGATAGCTTCTTCACTACAGGTTACCTAATTCCTTCGTGGAACCATACTTTAATCACTCTAGTACCTAAAGTTAAAATCCCTACTTTGGTATCGCAGTTTAGACCCATAAGTTTATGTTCTACTCTTTACAAAAATTATTGCAAAAATACTTGCTACGAGAATGAAGACTCTTTTAACTAAGGTTATCTCTCTGACTCAAGCAGTTTTTGTCGGACATAGACAAATAACTGATAATGTTATCTTAGCACATGAATTTATGCATCTTTTAAAAAATAAACGCAGAAGTAGAGAGAAATTTATGGCGATGAAATTGGATATGTCAAAAGCATATGATAGAGTTGAATGGATATATATCCAGAAAATACTTTTGCAAATGGGTTTTCATGCCAGATTTGTAGAATGGATTATGCAATGTATTTATACACCTACCTATAGTTTTAATATAAATGGAGAGGTAGTTGGATCAGTTAGGCCGACTCGAGGAATACAACAAGGTGATCCGCTATCACCTTATCTAATTTTAATATGTGCAGAAGGTTTTTCTACTTTGTTGACGACTTCTGAGACTCAAAATGAAATTCAAGGTTTAAAACTAAATAGACATGGGCCGAGCTTAACTCACTTATTTTTCGCAGATGACTCTTTTATATTCTGTTAAGCTAACTCTCACAATACAGTCCATGTAGCTGAGATTCTAAGAAAGTATGAGCAATGTTCTGGCCAAGTGGTTAATTTAGATAAATCAGCTATTTCTTTTAGTAGAAATGCAATGGAGGAGGAGAAAATAGAGATATTTTCCTTACTTGGACAACAACAAAGAAATGAGATGGGTATGTATTTAGTATTACCAACTATCATGGATCGCTCAAAGAGAAAGATGTTAGAGTTTATTAAGGATAGAGTCAAGACAAAAATAAAATGATGGAAGGGTAAATTTTTAAGTACAGCAGGGAAAGAAGTTATGCTTAAATCTGTACTTGCAACAGTCCCTACCTATGCCTTGTCTTGCTTCCAACTTCCTGATAGTCTGTGTAAGGAGATTGCATCTTTTTTTTCTAACTTTTGGTGGGGACAAACTGAGAATAAAAGAAAGATGCATATTGAGAAATGGGAAAGATTATGTGATTCTAAATCAAGAGAGGGTTTAGGATTTAGGGATTTAAAGGCTTTCAATATGGCTTTGTTAGCTAAGAAAGCTTGGCGTATATTGTCGTACCCGGATTCGCTGTTAACAAGAGTACTTAAAAGCAAATACTTTTCACTCTCAACTTTTCTTGACGCTTCTACATCATCTACAGGATCATGGATCTGGAGAAGTATTTTGTGGGGAAGAGAGCTATTAGTTGATGGACTAAGGTGGAGGATCTCTAATGAAAAAAATATAAATGTTTGGATTGATCCTTGGATTCCAAGAAATAATGGTTTTACTCCAAAAAATATTCAAATGCCAAACAATTTAGATATTAAGGTTGCCGACTTAATTGACGAGGATACGCATACCTGGAAACTTCATAAAATAAGTACGACATTTGAACCTGAAGAGGTTGATGCAATTTTGTCTATACCAATATCCATCATAGGTGTTAATGATAGATTAGTGTGGCATCACTCAAAGTCCATAAACTATGAAGTTAAGTCAGGTTACTATTTAGCAAAGGGTTTGGCCGGGAAGACTATTAGGAACACGGAAGCACAGGCGAGTTGTCAGTTTTTTCCTAAAAGCTTCTAGGATTCTTTGTGGAACTTAGAAATTAAAAATAAACTTAAACATTTTTTAAGAAAGTGTGTGATTAACTCTTTGCCCGTTAATTATAACTTAGCTAAAAGATTAGAACAGAACCTGGATAAAACGTGTAAGCTTTGTGTTCTTGAAAGTGAAGATATAGAACATACGTTATTTAGATGTCCCCGATCTCAGCTTGTTTGGAAACACAGTCCCATTAATCCGCCTGATATTGACAATATAATTGACTTTTTTGTGTGGTGGTACAACTTGTTCTTAAATGCTAAGCACTTTCCTGAATCTACTAAATTACTATATTTGAGTGTTAATCTTATGTGGCAAATTTGGAAAGGTAAGAATGCTTGGTGCTTTAATTAGGAAATGTTAGAGCCAACTGATATTGTTTCTAAAGCTCTTTTTGAGTATGAAGAATATAAAGATCTATTAACTAGTTGTCTCGCTGCACGACATTCCAGTAGAAATGAGTTTATGCCTAAACTAACAAATTTTCAAGATGATGTTTTATTATTTACAGACGCAGGATTATGGTGTAATGATAGACATGTGAGTATTGGTGTTGCGGCTTTGAATAGCCTTGAAAAACTGCTTCATGCCCATGGATCCTCAATTCATTATGTTGGAAAAATCATGACTGCTGAAGCGATTGCCATAAGAAAGGCACTTGAATGTGCTACTACTCTTGGATGGAAAAGTGTGAAGATATTATCTGATGCTAAGAATATTGTTGATATGATCCAAAAACAGGTGGCTACTTCATGGGAGATAGAAGTGTTGTGTGAAGACATTTGGAAGCTATCAAGCATGTTAGATCAAATCGAGTTTCTTTATATTCCGAGGAAGTTAAACAAAGTAGCTCATAGTTTAGCTAATTTTTTTATTTTTTTGTTGAAGGACATCTCCTGGGAGAAGTTTTTCCCAACTTGGGTTGTCCAGGATGCAAAGAGTACATTTGAACTTTGTTATTCGTTGATGCAGTAATATAATGTCTCTGTTTTAGAAAAAAAAAACTATATATCTAATAAAATTGTCCCGTATAATATTTTTTAATCGCGAAATAGGGTTTTCCTTTGAAAATTTACTTTTTCTCAGCATTTATCTCATTTTCTCCATAAGATTTCCCATGATGAGTGAATGGATTAGGTAATTCCTCCACATTTAAGATATACATAATATTTCTAATTACAGGTATATATCGTGCTCATTGCATAGTTGCATTTATTACACGTGGATGATACTAGACATTGATTGCCAGCAAAATAAATATGTTTACACCAATTGATGTTTTGACGTGTCAAAATGTTTTCGTATTGCTTTCTAGACCAAATAATTAAATAATTGGTTTTATTAGATACATCAATTGGAAAATTAAATTCAAATTTTTAGTAGAAGTTGATACATGAATCAATGAAATCCAATATATTGTGAAATAGAGAGAAAAAAGTTAATGCATTAATAAAAATGATGTGATGGGCAGTGTCCCTTGTTTCCACAATTTTGCACATGGAGTACACATGCTAGGTTCATTTTGCTATTTTAAAACCATAATTAACGAGTAAGGGTTGTATTGATAAAGAAGATTTTAGACGCAAATCTATAGGTTGTTAACTTATTTGCTAATTTATATGAAAATATCGATAAATCCTAGCGGTTAGAATTAGTTGTGCATTTTGGATACTTCAAATAAATCCCATGCATGTGTTATTGGGGGCATGGGGTAATTTGGCCATGAATAATAGATCTAAATAACTCACAAAAATTAATTTCTTGCTTATTGTTTTAATTTCTAGTAATACCAAATATAAGTAACCACTAGAGTCGAAGGAAAAAAAAAATCTTGTTTATGTAATTTCACACATTGCAAGAAAATATGAGACTTTCGTGTCACGAAATTAAAAATATCACCACATAAAGATTTTTCATGGTAATATGATAATTAGTAAAAACAATATCGTCGCTTCACTGGAGATAGATCGATGATGAAATTCTAAGGTACTAGCTCTTATAAGATTTTAAATGGGATCTTGTAGATATAATAATCACATATGGATATTTCTTCAAGAAGAAATGCATGAAAAATCTAACAAAATTAATTTATTATGGTATGTATCGACGTAGCACATGCCCCTTAATCTTGCTAAATAATGTATAATATCTCTTATCGGTTGGAGTTATATGCTCGTTTGATTTATCAGGTTGATCTTTAGAAAAAGTTACAACTTGTAATTTGAGATTTAGACACTCTAAATTAGTTCTCTCGTCTCTTTAAGATCTTATATGTGAATATATATAGGTGATACGTCAAATGAATTTGTTGTTCTTTTGCACTACATGTGAATATATGATATAGTATAATTGCACTGAAAAGTCACATCTTGTTTTTATGGATCTTCCATGAAGATATAATTCTAAATATTTTTTTTTAATCAAATTGATTGGCTGAAATAGAGTTCCATGTGCTACATTTGGATGGTAGGGGACAAATGGGTCAAAGTGAAAACTATATATATAGCCTTAGTTTGGCCACGAATGAAAAGAGTAAGAGACAATAATTTGTTCTTAAGAAATAGGAAAGATATGTGTTTATATATATACGAATTCTTTTATATATGGTTCTCTTTTTAATATTCTTCAATTTCTAAAACAAACATAATTGTTATGCGAGTGCATTCTGTACGTACAACTTATTTTGATTTTATTAAAAAAAATTATTCACACGTGATATTGCACCAAATTAATAATGCATAAATGCACGTGTGTTTTGTTGGAAGTTGTAGCTGCGGAATTTACCTTCACTTTAGTCACATTTCTCTGTTGAGAGCTATACTTTTTTCTGAATTACAATACTCCATTTTGCACATGCTTTAAGAGCTTCGTCGAAATTTCTTCCTCCTAAGTTTTATCTTACTTTTAAGATAAAAAATGGTCGTCCGTTCAAAAGATAAATATGTACATTATATAGGAGTTTTAAAGAATAGATATTTTGGCTATATTAGAAAAAATAATGTTAGCAATAAAATTTCACAAACTAATTAATACAACCTTATGTTTGTAACGTTAATCTTTATATTACTAATGTATTCTTTGAAAAGCTAATACAATGTTTCATTTTCAATATAATGCTCTGCTTAACTGCTGCCGTGTTTGATTTTCATCGGTTTTAAATTATATATTAACTATTATCAGCATAACAATATCGATGTGTTATCTTACTGAGTAGAATGTGAAATAAGATTATTTAATTTGTATTAATATTACTTGGATAAGACTTAAAGATAGAAATGGCTTGAAAGTATGCAACTTATGTATAATTATGGAAATAGAGGTAGAATCAAGATTTGAAGTTTATTTGTTCAGGTTTCTAATTTTTTAAGTTATTGAGTTCTAAATTTGTATATATTCAATGAACTTGTTAAGACAAATATAAAGTTTGAATCAAAATTAGTGGATTGTCCAAACACGTAACCGAAGAGCTGGCTCCGCCCTAACACGAAAAAGTAAATCAGATGTACAGATGTGAAACTTACAGGGGAAATTCGTTTCATTTCCATTTTATCCTTTTGCCATGTTACAGTAATTTGGGAAGTTTCCATATATTCTAAATCAAAGAGCTTTT
>MU748237.1:81069-129364 GCA_026770625.1 Nicotiana glauca | reverse complement strand
CCCCCCTACTCCCACCCCCACCCCAGCCCCGAGCGAGGCAATGAATATAGTGAAAAAGTAAAAAAGTTGCAATGTCATGCTTTTTCTCTTGCAATAGCCACTCAAAACATTTTCTATCTTTAAATTTCTTTTTTCATAATCCTAGTGTTCGACCAGCGCGTATGCAGCTCAACTAGTTTTATAGAATTCCTATTATCTCCACCAGCATAAGTATGGGATAATTCCAGTAACTTTATCATCAAATCTTAACCATATTAAAGAAATTATTAATAATGTTTTGCGTTCGCCACTATGACTTACACAATTTGGTGCTATCTTTAAACATTTTCTTGTTCTTCTTAGTCTAAATTTTTTTTTAACAAACTTAACAGCATTTGTCACCCTACTTTTTGGGTTGGACTGTTATTTCGAGGTTTAAAGCAATACGAATCAAGACAATTATATATGAAATTTCATTACGCTTATCCGGAAAAAATAAAAAGGAGAAAAATGCTGTTACATATCAGATTATGGACTAGGTGAACGACCAAATAAATTTATATCTTATCTAACTATGAAAAAGGTCAAATTATTTTCATTACATGAAATAAGTCAAAAAAATAATAGCAATTTAACTAATTATTTTCTATTTTTTGGGTACAAAATTATGCTGTACACAAAAATATGTAGAAATTGATTTTGTTGGACTGAACATGCAAAGCTAAAGAAAGTAGGAGATGGGAATGCAATTTCCAAAGAGGTGTGATCGACAAACGCACATGAGAGGATTTGTCGTTATGTTAACGGCTCTGCAAAATGCCGCAAGGGGCTACATTTCTAACGGCATTTTATTACTCTGAATAGTCACTTTCTTTAAACGGCTAAAACTAAACCGCCTTCAACACCTTCACCTTTCTCCTCTAACAAATAGCGACAATTTTTTGTTGACCTTTCATACCTAGTCACCAAATTTTCCGATAACCAGTCAACCATATCAATTTATAGCTTGTTTGACCGTGCTTTTTTTTTTTTTTTTTGGCTAAAAGTGTTCTCTTTTTCAAAGTTTAGATGTTCGCCGTATGGGAGCCTTGATGTAATTGATAAAGTAGTTGTTATTTGATCAGAAGGTTACAGGTTCGAGCCGTGAAAATAACATCTTTCAGAAATACAGGATAAAACTATATATAATATACCCTTTTGGTCCAGTCTTTTTTTGGACTCCGCGCATAACGGGAGCTTAACATATGGCTGGCCTTTTAGCTGTTCGAACAACTTTAGAAGAAAAATGAGTTCAAGCATAAACATTTTTTGCGAGAAATTCCTAATAAACACTCTTGAGAAAAATACACTTAGAAACACTTTTTAAAAGTTTTGTCAAATACTAAGTAGGCGTTTGGACATAAATTTAGTTGAAACCTGGAAAAAGAGTTTTCTAAGTTATGTTGAAAAAATAATTTTTAAAAGTTGAAGTTGTGCTTGGACATGCATTTTAGTTAAAAAATGTTAAAATTTTATGAGTAGAAGAAAAAAATTCACCAAAAACTGGTTTGGGCTAGTTTTTGGAGCTTAAAATTTTTTATTCAAAAGTTTTAAAAAAGTTGATCAAATTCCATGAACAAATAATGTTTTCAAAACTTTTTGAAAAAAAAAATTAAAATAAGAATTTATGCCTAATGAAGGTAATTGAAAGTGTTTTCAAATTGAATAGCCAAACTCAAATTATTTCTTACCCAAAAAAAAAATATTTTTTAAAATAAACTAATTTTAGATGCACGGCCAAACAGGCTATTACTATCGTCAAGTGATTTAATGAGATGATACATATTTTAATTAATAATAATTAAATGATAGAAGTCTATATATATGTTATGCAGTCTTATCTATATCCTCATAAAGGTCGTGATAGGTGTTCGACCTAAATATTTTTCAAATCTTTTAGTAAACTAATATAAATAATAATAAGAAGAATAAATTCTAGCTAAAAATAATTAACTCTAGATCAGAAAATGATAAGCAAAAGGAATCGAATGGTTGGACTCGAGGATCGATTTTGAGCACGTTTGACACCTTTGGTATACAATGGAGTAACATATTTAACGACATCAATTCATATTATAAAGTAAAGTAAAGGAATAAAAGAAAGGAGTTCACCGATTCAAAAACCAAACTTCTCTTTGTTTATGTAACGATAATGATTACAAATGAATGCATGGTTCTGGACTTTCCCCCCTTTACCCAGTAGGCTTTTTGGTTTCTCCTTGTTATGAATGATGATTTCTAAGATCTTCCAGCCTCCCTTTTTCGATTCTCCCATCTAGTATTTATACCAGATATTTTCATTTACCTAATGGTTCTTAACTAGGGTACCTCAGTCTTTCGACCATACTTTAGATTAACCCTCTGAAGCGCCGTATCATTTACTTCGCCATACAGGCCTTCCGGGTGAATGACCTCGGCTCGTAGAGCCTCTTAAATACTCCTTTTGCTTTCTTGATCGTTCTGTCGCCCCTTTACGTGCGGAATTCTTCTTGATCAGATTTCGACCCATACGGTTATTCCATCCGCCTGTCGGAGTCGCCCTTGGGCGAGCTTGGTAGGCGGATCTTGCTAATTTTAAAGTTTGAGAAATCTGAGCATTTTGGTTGATAGGGGAACGCCCTATGGCGAGATAACGGTGTGACATTTCGAAAGCTACACCAAACCGTCGGGTCAGTTCGAAATGTCATTAATTCGTTATGCGTCATTATGGCGCACGTTCTCTGTGTGTTGCATCATTTCCCGTGCCATTTTCATTTTCAAAATGGCGGCGCTTGGTTTTCCCGCTCAGGGTATTTATATCCCTATAAATAGGGGAAACTCTTATATTTGAATGTTGTGTTTCTCAATCGCTCAAGAGAGACTTTCGCAGCTTTTCTTCTTCTCTGTCAGTTTCTCACATTTCCTTTTCTGTTAAAAATTCTTGTGGCCACTACCTTTTTCCCTTATAGTTCCCGATTTTCGCAACCAAAGAATAGATGGCTAGTGCATCCTCTAACCCAAAGAGAGTTGTTGGTGCCCTTGCACCGGAAATTGATATGCCTCCACATGAAGAGGATATAGTTTCGGTGGAAGATGAGAAGTTTCCAACCGTGGATGAGGTGGTTCCTCGCCCAGGGAAGGCAAGGACTGACTTCAAGAGCCCTGCTGAGGATGAGTTCGAACCTGTTATTTCTACGATGGATGTCGCGGCGCTCACGACGTTCAAAACCAAGTGGATAATCCCTGATCACATTGAATTGGTTCCGGCGGGCCGTGGCATAGTGCATATACACCGCCCGGGCTACCGCGCATTCTATGTATATCCATTTGTCATCGGATGCACACTTACCCTTCCTTCCTTGGAGGTGGACTTCTACTGCTTCTACAAGGTGTGTCTGGCTCAACTTTCTCCGTACGTAGACAAACTGTTCCTTATTCTTATCAAGTATGCGGAGCTGCCCAATCGAGGAATTTCTCTACAACACATGCTTCACCTTTTTGCCCTTTATTTTTATAGGGGCACGATGATTCACCTTTGTCACTGATAGATGACAAGGCCAATCGCCTCTTTTGGGAGAACTTCTTCTATGTTCGAACAGAGCATATGGTATCGAACCCTGTGGGCTTTCTTGAGGCGTGGAATTTCGCCCATAGGTATTCCTTTCCTTTTCTTATAATTTATTTTTAGAAACTGGCCGTTGGTCATCTTTCTTTAGTGATCTCGTCGAGTATTTTGTTTTCGCAACTGAGAGAGTACCTCCTCCGCAAGTTGCTGATATTCGCGGGTGGGTGAGCTCGATTCTGCCCCACACGATTTGGATTCGCAAATGGGCACCTTTCCACTATAGGTTTGGGCGCAAACCTCGATGGTGAGTCGGCTTGTTTTGGCCTTAATCATTTTGTTCTTCGCTCCGTATTTTTCTTTACCTTATATCTTCGTTTGGTTAAATTTCTCTCATTGGCAGGTCGGAGAGGAGCAAAAAGGGTGAGGGCTCCTATCATTGCTTTCCGTTAGCCGACTTCTTCTGCCAGACCCGTACCTATGGTAGCTGTGGGTGAGGGCGTCCAAAGTCTGGCTATTCCGCGGATCGCGTCTGCGTCTGGACCTGTTTGTTCGGAGGTTTACCTTCGGTCGGACACTCCGGTCCCCACAGTTCATTCGACGGATGAACCTTCTCACGATGGTGGCGAAGAGGCCCCGTCAAAGAGGTGGAGGTTAATGTCAGAAGGGACGTCTTTGATTCAAATGCCCTTGAGGGGCGACCCTATGTCAGCGATGCCTGAAGCCGGTGGCGATGCCAGCCTGGGCATAAAGACGATGCCCATTTCGGGAATGAGAGAGGCTGTCGTGGTAAGGGGACAGAGTTTGGAGGTTGCCGTGATTGTTCCGAGCGGTCCATTGAGGTCTCGTCTGGCCCGCACCCACTCGTCGGCTAATGAGAGGTTGAAGGGCGTAGTGATAGATGATTATGAATCTGATTCTAATATCGATCCTCAGGGCATGAGGATGTTCGAGGAAGGTTTTACCAGGTTCGATGTGAGGGCGGAAGGCCCTTCCCGTGTGCTCGAAATTTCGTCGGACTTTAACTTGTTAGAGGACACGATGACTTGGTGCCCCAATTTGACTTTCTGTGCTTCGCTGCCGAAAGCAGGTCTCTTCAGGAGATCACTGATTCTGGTTTGTCACGCGGTGCGGTTGGGATGGCCTTGAGGGTGAGTTTCCTTTTGCTATTTCTTTGTTTTTTGCCATTTGCTTTCGCTGATTCTTTTTCTTTTTCCAAACTTACATAGTCACGACCCAAGCCGAAGGGTCACGACGGGCACCAGGTATCTTACTCAACCGAGTACAAATGTAACATATCTTTCTTATTACATCGTCATAGGTAAGTGGTCCAAAAGGGGTGTCATGAGATAACCAGAGTAAACATGAGGTAGTACCGGACATAGAACGACCCAATCTGATATAGAAACTCATACCCGTGACATACGGGCTTATAAGGTCAGTGTGATCCATTATATACTTAAAATATAGGCGACAAGGTCATACCAGTATCCGTATATATAACATTTGTCTACAAGCCTCTAAAATTACATACTTATCATAAAATTCGGGATAGGATCCCACCATACCAAACAATACACGTTTAAATCATACTGATGAAACAAGCAACTCCGGAGCAAATAGAGTGCGCCAGCATCTTCCGCTGAATGGATAGCCTACTTGGAGTATTCTCGACCTGTCTATCAGGATTTGCGGGCATGAAACGCAGCGTCCCCAGGCATAAGAGATGTTAGTACAAATAATGTACCGAGTATGTAAGGAATGAAAATCGGTAAACAATAGACATGAGAGTAACATCGAGTAAAAATACTCAACATGTAAGTTTAAATACCTCTATGAATTATTTAATATTATAATATCATGCATATGCATATAAATGTCATGTCGTGCATGGGTACATATGTTCGTAACATCATCAAGTCTTGGAGGGCATCCCATCATATCATCTCGGCCATTGTGGGTAAAATCATTAATGTATACCAGCTGAACAGGTGGGGTGCGTATATAACACCTTAACCTTTTTCCCATATATATATATATACACACACACACACACATATATATAACGTCGTTTGGCCATGGGTCAATGTACATGTATAAATGAATGCAATGCATGAGAAAGCACGTTAATAAAATCTGTTGGAACGTCATAAGACCATTATACCTTTGATTAATATTATGAAGTAAACTTTATCAACTTAAGTATTTTCTGAGACCAATAAACATATGATAGAATAATATGACACATGGGGAATCAAGAACATAAGCATCTCTAGCATTTCTATGGATAGAGCCATTTATGGAAGTTGTGCATTTGCTCATTCCGTTTGTATCGTATGGATCATGCCAATAGAAAGAAATGATAGCTTTAACATACCTGAATTGATTCTCTTGACAATACCTCTAACACACGTTAATTGTGACAACACGTAATGGCATATCGAATTAACGAAAAAATCCGTATGATATTTTTAAGAAAGATTGCACCGTGCTCCCTTAGATCGCATAATCCCGCTGCTATTACGCAGTGTAACTTCGCATGACAGTCTTTGAAGCAAATAACGTTGCCTAAGCTTTGTAAAGGATTTATTAGGAAATCTTGACCTCCATCCGTAAGTGTCTTACTCAAAGACATATGAAAGTCCTTTACATTTAAGATTTGTGGGCCCTATTTGCATAATGACTAAGTCACATATAATCTCTTATACAATGACACCTTGAATTGAGCATTAAGATTCATTATTAATGCCTCTTTGGGATGCCACGTTGGGGTGTTACACTTATCCAAAAATTCACACCTTTCCCTAATCAATTTATTAATCTCCCACTAATTAAATAATTAACCAATTACTTACATAATTAAAAATTATCTAAAATTAAATAATACTACTCAATTTCAACACACCTTATACATCTTACTATCATGGTCACGTGGTACCTTGTATGGCACTAGTCCATAAATACGGGTGATTATAGCTTGGATCGTATTTTATCCCAAATCGCTAAATTTCGACAAAACTCATTTTCTTCAATTTGCATATCCTCTCACCTTCATGAATTTACGTATCACTTTTTTGAAATAGCATAATATTTGTAACATCAAAATAATCTCATTCCCGAGCTTCATCGATTAACTTACGCTGAAACTTTAATGTCCGAAAATGCAGGATGTAACATCCCATTCCCAAGCTTTCATCAATTCAATTATGGCATACTTTCATGTACAAAAATATGGGGTGTAACATCAGTTCCCCCTTTGGAACATTCGCCCTCAAATGTTGACTGACGCACTTATTATTTTCATAACTTATGTCTTTCGAATACTTTAGTACTCTCCTTGTCATCTAGGCAATCGTTCTGTGAATAAATTTCATGGCCAGAGCATTCCCCCCTTTAGGCCTCTTTCTCACACCATGACTCGTGGTCGGAATCCTTCTAATCTTGTAACTGTTGTTACCTTCCAATCTGGTTAAGGCACGTGAGGCTCGTCTTGCCTGCGGTTATAACCCTGCAACATTGGAGGCCGGTGAGGGTGCTGAGATTGAAGATGTGCTTTCTTCTAATGATGACAAAGCTGGCGAGGACGGTGGTGGAGATGAGGCCGAGTGAGGTTTTTGTAGCTTTTTTCACTTAGCCCTTTTTTTGTTGCTTGTTTTTCTTTTTACAGGGGCCTGCTTTTGGCCTTTTGTAAGACGTCGTTGCGCATGTATATCTTCTGAATATGATAGTTGGTTTGCCTTTGGTTGCATATCTCAAACTTTCTTTCTCATTCATTCTTTTCGGAAAAGATCTTCAGATTTTCCTGTGATGAGTCCCTGATTTTTAGTTGGGAATTCGAATGAGGTCGAATATAGCTCACTTATTCGAGCGAGGTCGGATCTTATCTCATTATTTCGAATGGGGTCGAACCTTACTTTGCTAATTAGAGTGAGGTCGACCTTTGTTAGTTAGAATGAAGGTCGAATTTTACTCTTTGGCAATAGCCGGCGGCTGTAAGGGTATAAATTCGAGCGAGGTCGAGTTGTAACCCGTTATGAGTTCGAGTGCAGTAGAACTTTGGCTTGTTAATTCGAACAGTGTCAAATTTTACTTTCGCTTGCCGATGGTCGGGGGCCGCGAGCGTGTAAATTCGAGAGAGGTCAAATTGTAACCCGTTCGAATTTCGAGCGAGGCCGAACTCTGGCTTGTTGATTCAAATGAGGTCTTACTATTTCTTGGTGATGGACAGGGTCCGTGAGGGTATAAATTTGAACGAGGTCAAATTGTAACTTGTTAGGAGTTCGAGCGAGATCGAATTCTGGCTTGTTGATTCGAACAAGGTCAAATTTTACTTTCGCTTAGAGATGGCCTGGTGCTGTGAGGGCACAAATTCGAGTGAGGTCGAATTGTAACCCGTTAGGAGTTCGAGCAAGGTCAAACTTTGGCTTGTTGATTCGAACGAGGTCGAATTTTACTTTCGCTTGGAGATGGCTGGGGCCGTGAGGGTATAAATTCGAGTGAGGTCAAATTGTAACCCATTAAGAGCTCGAGTGAGGTCGAACTTTGGGTTGTTAATTCGAACGAGGACAAATTTTACTTTTGCTTGGCGATATGCGGGCTCGGTGGAGTGGTAAGAATGTTGCCTGCTGCCTTGCTTTTATTGGAGAATATTACTCATTGCTGCATTGTTTATTCATGTGTCGGGGTGAGTCCCCGTTTATCTAATCTTAATTTAATTGGAGAATATCATGCGTTGCTTCATAGGTTATGTACGCGTCGGGGTGACTCCTAGTCTATCTAGTCCCTTCATTGCTTAGCCTGGAGAGACCATTGACGCGATGGGCGATGAACTTATTGCTTGGTTGGGGGGAACTGTACATTCCATGGGTTCATCGCTCCTAGGCTATGATTGCATCTTAATAATGTCTGTTTGTTCTGAGCCATTTGTTTGTTATTCGTAGTATGGTATGGTATGGAGGATTTTCCCGATTTGCTGCTTGCCGTGGGGAGAAACTTAGAGCATGTATGTCGGCAAGCCTCTGTTCGCTTATTTGGGAGGATGTCCATGTTCTCTGTTTCACTTCTCTCTTTTTTAAAAAAGAAGAAGGGAATAACGGGTTAGAAGTACATGGAATAATTTATTAACTTGGTGGGCTGTTTAGCTGATGAACGAGGGGGATTAGCTACGTTTCCCTCGATGGTCGCGATCTTTGGACCTGGGGAGTTCCCTCATTCGGCAATGAATTGGGGATCGCACCGCAAGGCAGCTCGCCTTGTTCTTTATCTGCTACTTGTTTCCGGCTTTATTTTGGCTTCGGCTTTGCGCTCAGCCTCGTCAGCGGTTGAACTCTAGCAACACGTGGTTTGACAATCTACTTTCCCCATTAGGGTCTCGAGCTCGAGTCCCAGTTCGTCTCAGTCCCGGGCGCGCAAAGATGGCAGAATTGTAAATCATACCACTAAAATACAAACGAGGGGTATTTTAGTTAGTAAATTGCACAACAAGCATCATCTCCTATAGTAGGGGTGAGGTGATATGCGCAGGATGTAGGAGGTGTTGGGTACTAAACTGGAAATGGGTTTACAAACGCGTTTGGTATGTGTAGTCGTAGTCCCACTATGATGGCTCATGTTCACAATGCATCAGGGCTGCTGCTGTGGCGTAGCGCAGTCTTCGTATGTAAACCGGGCATAACTCCAGTTCGCGTATGGATTTACATTTGGTTGGTTTGGTGGTTTCGGGGGTTTACCGACCGGTTTCGTAAGTCGGCATTCGTAATGAAAAGGGTCAAACTTCACCGAATGGGAGATAGAGCTAAGACTATATTTTGATCTAAAGGGAACTAAGGCTTTAGCTACAAAATCCTCAAAGACGGCGCCAAATTGTTCAACCAAAATATTTTTCAAATCTTTTGGTAAACTAATATAAATAATAAGAAGAAGGATAGATTCTAGCAAAAAATAATTAACTCTAGATCAGAAAATGATAAGCAAAAGGAACCGAATGGTTGGATTCAAGGATCGATTATGAGCATGTTTGAAACCTTTGGTATACAATGGAGTAACATATTCAACGACATCAATTCGTAATATAAAGTAAAGTAAAGGAAAAAAGGAAAGGAGTTCACCGATTCATAAACCAAACTTCTCTTTGTTTATGTAACGATAATGATTACAGATGAATGCATGATTTTGGACTCTCCCCTCTTTACCCAGTAGGTTTTTTGGTTTCTCCTTGTTATGAATGATGATTTCTAAGATCGTCCAACCTCCCTTTTCCGATTCTCCCATCTAGCATTTATACCAGATATTTTTATTTACCTAACGGTTCTTAACCAGGGTACCTCAGTCTTTCGACCATACTTTAGATTAACCCTCTAAAGCGTCGTATTATTTACTTCGTCGTACAGGACTTTCGGGTGCACGACCTCGACCAGTAGAGCCTCTTAAATACTTCTTTTGCTTTCTTGATCCTTCTGTCGCCCCTTTACGTGCTGATTCTTCTTGATCAGATTTCGACCCATACAATAGGTCTGAAGTCTTAACAATTGGTATGACTATGTCTATTGTCTTTGACACACATATATAGGCAAAGGAAGTAGATGTTACCATGGTAATTCACATTTAACAACTTAAATTTTGAGTCTATCTTATATTAGTATGTAGTGACAATTCGCCAAATCAGAATCTATTATATTGTAATATTTCTTTTTTGTTCTTCTGATATTTGGCCTAATTCTAATTTATCTCCATTTTGTTAGGACCGAAAAAATTAGATGTAATGCGGAAGCTAGTAAAACAAACCTTGAACAACGATAAATCATAAAATAAAGAGAAATATATCAAAAGCAACACAAACATATAATGTAGTTCGGTCAACTTACCTACGTCCATGGCGGAGATGAGCAATCCACTATAGTAAAAGAAGGTACAAAATATCGAGAGAACAACCTCATGAAGAGGCAAACACAAGTGACACATTAACATTGTGGATGCTAATGAACGCAAAGGAATAATCCTCAATTTATAGAAGTCCAGACATTTTCCTACAAGAAAAGGTAATGTCCAAATATTGAAGAATTATATTATTCTTCTAGGAAAAAGAAACCTCAATTACGGTAAATATATTATCTTTTCCTTCGTGAGATAGAAAATCAGTAATGGTAAAAAAATCTGGACAAACATGTAACACATCTTTAGATGGTATTTATGTGAATCGTAAAATTAGAGTTATTTTATTTTAACTAACAAGCATTTCTTACTATAGGTTCAAAATTTCAACAAATTATGAATGAAATTTTCAATCAGTGCTGTGCTGATAGAGAATCGGATAATTTTCGATTTCTGGATATGACCCCAATTAGAAAGCTGATTGGTGCTCCGTTTTAAAGTTAAAAAAGGGGAGCATTTAATTTACGAACAAATAGAATAGTACTGTTCCGAGTCTTGACCAACTTTACTATCTACAGTTTGAAAAAAAGAGTAAAGGCGAAGAAACCTTTTGAAATGGGCTTCCACCCGCCAAATATATGGAAACAAAATTTTCGAAACTGCACCTATGTTATGGCCTACAAAATCAAGCTTTTACTTTTCAATGAGTAAAAAAGATGATATTAATTGAGTGAAAGAACGAGTGATAAAGCCCACACCTGTGTCTATGTTAGAAAATGTTTCCTTGCTTGTAGGTAGAGATATGTAGAAACTAATATATATAGGTGACATGAGTAGTGTTCTACTTGAATTAATTATACTAGTAAACAGTTAGAATTAACTTTCAAAGTTCTAATTTTAGTGATACTCATTATATTCTTTCTGATATGACTTTGTTGAGATTATTAGCTACATGTTACATTGTATTTATTTTTCATTACTTCTTAATTAGCCTAGTTAGTTATTTTAGTTACTTAGCTAATTGTTAGTTTTTAGTGTAGTTGCCCGCTGTTAAGTGAATGGGCACTATGTGTATAAAGACTAGCTGGACATTTCTTAATAATTTGAGTATTCATTTTCTCCAAAATAGAGTTACTGGAAGCTTCTTAGATATTTTGTCTTCTCTCTCATTTGAGTCACTCGACTTTCGCCATTAGAGCTCATTCGAGCTCGATTTCACTTCTTCCTTTTTGCATTTTGTCATGGTATCAGAGCACGGGGTCTAATCCTTAGCTCAATTTTGTTTTCCCCTTTGTTCCGGGAAGATCAGATTTGGTGCTGTTTCGATTGAGATAGGAAGTTAACCCTAAAGTTGAAATCAGTGTTGTTTTTTAGAAATTAAGGTTTTTCTGCACACACTTCGACTGAAACTCATGGAGATTGAAGAGAACACTTCAAATTCTGCCAATCTGATGCTCGATTCAACCAATCCACTTTACATGCATCCGTCTGAGAACGCGGGTTCTATGCTTGTACCAGTAGTTTTTGATGGATCGGGTTACAGATCGTGGAGACGTGGAGTGCTTAGGGCTCTTTCTGTGAAAAATAAAATAGGCTTCATAAATAGTAAATGCGGAAAACCAGACTCAAAGGATCCTACATTTGACCAATGGGAAAGATGTGACAATGTAGTGACTTCATGGATTTTGAATTCTCTATCAAAGGACTTGGCGGATAGCCTACAGTATGTGAATGATGCAAAAGAGCTGTGGGAGGAGTTAGAGGACAGATATGACCAAACTAATGGGGCGAAACTATATCAGCTGCAGAAAGAAATCAATGATTTGAGTCAAGGAACACTGGATATTACTGGATATTACACTAAGATGAAGAAGCTATGGGAAGAATTAAATACCCTGAATGCCCATGCTCAATGTAAGTGTCACTGCACATGTGGTGCCAAGGCTAGCATACATAAGGCTGAACAAGACAGGAGGTTGATTCAGTTTTTAATAGGACTAAACGAAGTCTACATTGTAGTTAGGGGAACCATACTAATGATGAACCCATTACCTTCTTTAGCACAAGCTTTTGCAATTCTCATTCAGGAGGAGAAACAAAGGGAGATAAAGCCAAACAATCACTTGATGATTGATTCTAGTGCCTTGAGTGCAAACAGGGGAGCAAGCAGCAATTTTAGAACGACTTATGTTCAGCAGGGAAATGGATCCGGAGGGAACTCCTACTCAAACTATAATCAGTCAAGTGGAAGTGGAAGCAATGGTTTCAGAGGAAATTATCCTGCAAATAGACCATGACCAGTTTGTGATTATTGTAAGAGGCCGGGGCACACTAAAGACAGATGTTACAAACTCCATGGGTACCCACAAGACCCTAAGTTCAATAAGGGAAGCGAGTTGCTGCAAATGTTTTTGGAGATTATGATGATAATGTCACAGGAATGGGAGTTAGAGAAAGGCCACAGACTCAAGAAGAAGGTCGAGTGATGAAGAACTTAACTAAGGAACAGTACAATCAGCTGATCAGCATTCTGGAGAATTTTCAGACTGGAACCACAGAAGACAACTCTGAAATGAAGGCAGGAGCAGTGAATTTTGCAGGTATCTCAGCTTGTTCTACTTCTTCTGATTCTAGTGTTCCTTCATATGATGTTTTAAGCCAAATGCTGACTCTTGGATACTAAATTTCGGGGCCACAAATCATATGACATACAAAAAATCTATTTTAATCAATGTCAAAACTCTAGTATATCCTTTTCTAGTAACACTGCCTAATGGGTATAAGGTAAAGGTGACACTAGTAGGTGATGTAATCTTGAGTCTAAGTTCACCCTTAAAAGAGTCCTTTTTGTGCCTAGCTTTAAATTCAATTTGATATCTATCCATTGCTTGACAGTTCAGTTTGATTGTTTTGTTATCTTCACCAAATTTTCATGTATCCTTCTGCAAGCCCCTTCACTGAAGAGGCCTCTGGAGATTGGTAAGGCTTCTGATGGCCTATACTATCATATTTTAGAACTTTGCAAAAGTGTGTCATCTACTCTAACTCCTGCTCAAATTCCATCTAGTTTAGTAGAAAAGAATAATGCACACTCTTATTCACATTTTGCTCCTTCCATTATGTCTAGTTCACCTATTCCATATCATGCTTGTAATAAGGAGTGTGCTCACTTACATAAGAATTCCAGTCTTGATACTTTACTTTCAAGTAGTAAGGAAAATATTACTATGTCAAATACACCTGCTTCCACCTATACTGTTACATCTATATTTGATGCAAACATGGTTGAATTTTTGTGGCACAATAGACTAGGACATGTTCCATTTGCCAAGATGAAAGGGATTAGTGAAATTCCAGCCAAGTTTGCACCTACTCAACCCTTCCTTTGCCCTATATGCCCAATGGCCAGACAAAGTAGATTGCCCTTTCCTGAAAGAACCACTATCACAACCAAAATCTTTGAAATACTACATGTTGACTTATGGGGAACATATCACATTGTAACCCATGATAGATACAGATATTTCATCACTTTTGTAGATGATTATAGCAGGTGTACATGGACTCACATGTTGAGTTGCAAGAGCAATACCTTGCATACTATAAAATCTTTCTTTGCCATGGTGAAAAATCAGTTTAACACCTCTGTGAAAACCATAAGGACAGACAATGGGACTGAATTCATTAATTTGGAAACCAACTCTTTCTTTCAATCCTTGGGAGTCATTCATAAAAGAACCTGCCCATACACGCCCCAACAAAATGGAGTGGTAGAGAGAAAATATAAGTATCTACTGGGAACAGCAAGAGCATTACTGTATCAATCTAAATTACCCTTGCAGTACTGGGGAGAGTGTATTCTTACTTCCACTTACATAATAGATAGACTGCCTTCCTCCTACCTCAAAGGCAAATGCCCTTTTGAACTACTCTACAAGAAAAAATCCTCTTATTCACTCCTTAAGTCTTTTGGATGTCTATATTTTCCCACTACACTAAAGACCCATAGAGACAAATTTGAAGCTAGAGCTCTGCCTCATGTGTTTGTGGGGTACCCCTTTGGGACAAAGGGCTATAAAGTGTTGAATTTGGCCACAAAAAGGATCCATGTTTCAAGAGATATAGTTTTCCATGAGGATGTTTTTCCTTTCACTTTGCTTTCTAAGTCAAACAAAGTTTTCCCTTCATTCCCTCAAGTCAATACAGACTTGGCCTCAGATTTCTTTGTTCCCAAAGGAATAGATTCAATCCCATCAAGTCATAATGAACATCATAATCTAGTGTCACCTGAACTCTCACATAGGCAGTCATCACCACAAATTAGCTCTAACAGAACACTCTCCATAGAATCCAGCCATAGTGAAAGTATGTTGCCAAATAATGAACACCAAGAACTTTCACCTAATGTTAATAGTCCAAGTCCTGTAAACCAACAGGAATCTTCGTTGGGCCATACACAAATTAGACCTCTTAAAACTCACAAAGTCCCTACATACCTAAAAGACTACAACTATTCTCTTCCTAAATTGCATGACTTGCAAAACCAGCCCTTGCCACAACCTGATCTCTCAAATGACAGTAATTCCTCTCTTTATTTTGCCACCTATGTACCTAATGCACATTATATATCTCTTAATATGTTAAACTCTGATTGTCAGCAATTCGTAAGAAACATTTTACATGAATGTGAACCTGGTTCTTTTGAAGAGGCAGTTGCGAGCCCTGCATGGCAGTCAGCCATGGATCAGGAGTTTGAAGCCCTAATATCCAATAATACATGGAGTCTAGTGCCATTACCAGTTGGTAAAAGTGCAATAGGGTGTAAATGGGTGTATAAAATAAAATACAAGTCTGATGGTAGTATTGAGAGGTTTAAAGCTAGGTTAGTGGTGAAGGGGTACACACAGAAAGCAGGGTTAGACTACACAGAAACATTATCACATGTTGTGAAAATGACAACTGTCAGAGCACTACTAGGGACTGCTGTGAAAAAGGGCTGGCAAATGTTCCAGTTAGATGTCAACAATGCCTTCCTTCATGGAGATCTCCGTGAGGAAGTGTACATGTAAATACCTCAGGGCTTAGCAATAGACAAACCATGTCTAGTGTGCAAATTAAATAAGTCACTATATGGTCTCAAACAAGCAAGTAGGCAATGGTATGAGAAGTTAACTGCAGCTTTGTGTTCCAAAGGTACACACACTCCCTATTAGATTACTCCTTGTTTCATAAAAAAAGGGTCTTTAGTGGTGTTTCTAGCTGTATATGTAGATGATATTATTGTAACAGGAACACATCAAGAGGAGATTGATTCTCTGAAGAGTTTTCTACATGATACTTTCAAAATAAAAGATTTAGGGAGGCTACACTACTTCCTGGGAATGGAAGTGCTTTCAAAGGGGATGGAGTGTTGATATCTCAGAGAAAATTCACCATGGACCTATTGAAAGAATTTGAATGCAGCAAATATTCTAGCCTGTCATCACCCCTTGATCCTTCTACAAAGCTAAAGGTAGATGAGAGTCATCTATTAGTTGATCCTTCCAACTACAGAAAACTAGTAGGTAAGCTGAACTTTTTGACAAATACAAGACCTGACGTATCTTTCAGTATCCAGCGCCTCAGTCAATATATGCAATCACCAAGAGAGAGTCATTTGAAAGCTGCCTACCATGTCTTGAGGTATTTAAAAGGTGATCCAAGCCTGGGATTTTTCTTCTCTAGTAGCAGAGATTATAGACTAAAAGCCTTTTGTGATTCAGATTGGGCAGCATGCCCTGAAACTAGAAAATCAGTCAGTGGTTACATTGTATTACTTGGGAACAGCCTCATCAGCTGGAAATCAAAGAAACAGTCCACCATTTCTTTGTCTTCAGCTGAAGCAGAATATAGAGCAGCTAGATAGGTTGTGGATGAGCTAGTTTGGTTGGTCACACTGCTGGATGAGCTGACTGTACCTGTGAACCTTCCAATTCCAGTGTTCTGTGACAGTCAAGCAGCCCTACAAATTGCCAAGAATCCAATATTTCATGAGCGTATGAAGCATATAGAGGTTGATTGCCACTTTGTCAAAACCAAGTTGCAGGAGGGTTTGATATCTTTGCATCATGTTTCCACCAATGAGCAGCTAGCAGACATATTCACCAAGTCTTTAACTGGCATCAAACATTCCCACTTACTCAACAAGTTGCCAGTGGATTCCTCCCCTCCAACTTGGGGGGGGGGGGGGGGGGGTGTTGAGATTATTAGGTACATGTTACATTGTATTTATTTTTCAGTACTTCTTAATTAGCCTAGTTAGTTATTTTAGTTACTTAGCTAATCGTTAGTTTTTAGTGTAGTTGCCAGCTGTCAAGTGAATGGGCACTATGTGTATAAAGACTAGCGGGACATTTCTTAATAATTTGAGTATTCATTTTCTCAAAACAAAGTTACTGAAAGTTTTTTAGATATTTTCTCTTCTCTCTCATTTGAGTCACTCGACTTTCTCCAGTAGAGCTCATTCGAGCTCGATTTCACTTCTTCCTTTTTGCATTTTGTCAGACTTACTATTTTAGGTCAATTGTATGGCTAAAGTTTTACAAGTATTTAGTGTGAAACAAGTCAAACAAAGATGATAGTAGTTACAGCTAATAACTAAAACAAAGGAAAATTTCCTATAATTGAGTAGACATTTTTGATTAATTTTAGTTTTTACGTCACCATCCATAGGTTCAAATTCTATATATCTGGCCAAAACAACAACAAGAAATTAGTTCTAAAGCAATTTTCACGGTTATGTTATTGTAAAACTTCTAAAATTCCTCGTGAGTTAGTTTTTGCAGGTGTTGACTCATTTAAAAAATATTTCCTCTTGTGCTAAAATTGCCAAATTAAAACCATTTGCATAAATGAAGGAAAGGAGATTCTAATTTTGCAGCTCACTACATCTTTTACTATTTTACCTAACAACTAATTGTTATTTTAGCTTCAAAACTGAATAACTTTTGTTTTATCGTTTATATATAAATTCATATTCATTTTTCATCTGCTTGTTGGTCGATCGATAGAATTATTCAATAACTTTTTAGTGAAAGTTAAAAAGTAATTAATGAATTAATTGAGTTATATCCAGGTTAATTAACTCAGACAACACTGTTATAAAAACAAAAAAGAATTTGCTTATTAATGAAACATAGAGTTAAAAGAAAAATGGTCATATAAGCAAAAACCAAAGCAACCAAACAATATGCAAATGATCAAAGAAACTAAAAAGTAAGGACCAACAAAAAAAGGAAAAGGTTTATTGGTAGGAGCAGTTGTTAGATGCGGTTTATAAGGTATTTGAGAGGGGATTGGATTTAGAGTTAATATCAAATTTTGATAATTTGACTAATAAGTGGTGTGATGCAGCGATAAATACTCATTTTTAATCAAAGTTTTTTGTTCGAGAGCATGAAGTTGGATTTAATCGGACCTTAATACGATATTAAATATCGGATGAGAAAAAAAAATTATGACAAATTAGACCATGCAATGAACTATATTAGTTGCTCGAATGAACTTTATATCATTATGTTTTTTTTTTTTTTTGTATAATATAAGTAACTTTTTATGCATGGAGCCACCCACCTGCCCTGCACTACCCTAGGGGGTTGGGATTGGGAAAATGTTTTGTGTACTTAAAACGCGTGAAAAAATTGTTATGATTGAAGTCACTTGGTCGTTGCATGGAAAACATAATATTGTCCCATTTTCCCCTTCAAAGAGTACAATATTTTGTAATAATTCCCAATATTGACTTTTGCGACCAGTTTTCGGGATTCTTTTTTTGTTCTAAGCGTTAAAAAGAAAGGCAAATATTTTTGGGGCGAATTTATAGTTTTAGTCCGTAAAATATACTAATTAAATCCTTTTGATTTTGATCGTTGTGATATCTGGTTAAGCACATTTAACGTTCAATCAATTAAAATGTGCACTTAGATTCTTATGCTTATGAATTTTTTTATAAATTTAATCTGTTATTAACTGTTAAATTTTTTATTTTCTATATGTGATTTTAAATTTGCACTCTTATTTCATATTTGAACCCAATATAGTTCTAAATATAACATATCACTTATATGTAGAAGAGAAAAATCACACCTTTCAGTTAATTGAAAATTCAATATGCTTAGCAAAATACAACAAAATCGAAATAAGAATTTATCAATAACTAAGGGATCAATAATGGGATATTCTTTTTCTTATTTACTTCGAATTAGACATTTATTAATTATAGTATCGAACATCAATGGAAATGGGGAAGGAGAAAGGAAGGACCGTGATGCATGAATTTGAATAGAACATTTGTTCTATATTTTTTCCCATAATAAGTGAATGATATTAGGCTATATAGATGATATTTACACCTTAATATTCCCATGCTTTATTGTTGTTTTATAGGTGAATTGATAACAAAATGCTCTAATTGGTGTTCTTTTGCTTCGCAGGGAATAATCTAAGTGAGGAAGCATTACAGAGTGTTTTGGATTCAATAATGTGAAGAAAACGCTCAATCAAGAAGTACCCGAGCATAAAGAAGAAAAAATGGACTGAGGCAAAAATCCACCGCGATCGCGATGGAACTGCGGCAGAACCGCGGTAGATTAATTAAGCGAGGCAGAATGTTCAATGTTCACCGCGGTCTTGCCGCGATGAACTGTTCACTCGCCAGAAAATTTGGGGACCAAAGTGTAATTCGGGAAAAACTTATTTCGAACCCTTATAAACCTTAGAAGCTCGCCCAAGACATAACTAAGCTTGTTTTTAGAGTATTTTGGAGGCAAGAACAAGTGTGAGAAGATCAACCAAACATTAGAGTTTTTCTATCTCCTTTTAATTCTTGTAATTATTTATTATGAACAACTTTGTAGTTTATTCATATTTTGTTATGAGAAGCTAAACAATTATCTAGGGTTGATTGAACCAATTATTGGTTGAAGTTTGACTCAACTTGTTATAATTAAGCCGGAGTTATTCTGTGATTGTTCAACTATGCTTTGTATGGTGATTAATTGAATGGACCCTTGATTAATCGTGTCTAATTACCTCATATTGCTTGAGAAGGAATATTAGGTTTGATAAATGTTGAACAACACCACTTTTGGGTAATTGAAGAGATTCATTACTTGAACTTAAAAGTAGGTTTAGAGATAACGAAACTTTGGTGGGATAAATTAGAGCTGCATATATTATGGCGAGATTATAGCAAAAGAGTCAAGACCTAAACTAGCAATTGGAGAAATCACTGCCCTAGACCTTTTTACCATTGAAGTATCTTTAATGTAGCATACTGTTATTTCCAATATTATTTGAAATAGTTAATCAAAAACCCAAGATTGATTGCTAAAAATCTTGCATCTAGAGATTGGTTGAGTTGATAATAGCATTGCCAAAAAGTTGTAATAGATAGGTTAGTTCCCTGAAAATTCGACTCCGGACTTAAAACCGAATTATATTTGCAACGACCGCTTTATCTTTTAGAAGGCATAGTTGGGCGTGAATAAGAAAATTTTCGGGTAAATTTCACAAATGGTCATATAACTATGACATTTTTTCACTAAAGTCATATAACTTTATTTTCTCACACAAAAATCATAAAACTTTCACTGCTTTACTCAAAAAGTCATAGTTAACTGGAAAAGACAATTCTCGAGTAATTTTTTCATATTTTACTATTTTTTTATTTTTTAAATTCAATCTAATAAATTATGACTCAATTAAAATAGGAAAATTTTCCTCCTATAGTAAAGGCATACACTCTATTCAGAGGCGGATCCGGGATTTGATTCTTATGAGTTCCTATCATAATTTCAAATGTATATGCAATAATAACTGGGTTCACAGTTAGATATTTAATTATAAAAGGTGTAGAAAAGTTGTTTCCGAAAGACCCTCGACTTTGTGCGTGTACCTTGTCCGAATAAGAAAATTTTCTTTATAAATCTTATATTTATTACATAAAAAATTATATGAGACTCATAAATAGAAGTACGTAAAAGTAAAAAGTATAAATTACTAAAATTTATCATTATTAATTTTATCTATTTAACTCAATGAAGGAAAATGTTAAGTGACTTCAAAAGCCCAAATGTTATGAAACTGATTAAATTTATAATTGTTTCTAATATAAAATCTATATTTAAAAGATAAAAAGAAGACCAGTATTTGGCATAAGGGCTCGAATGTGATATGTATAAATTATTTACCTGCCATTTACTTTAATTATAGTTTTGTATTCTGTTGATTCAAAAGATGTCTAGGTGATTTTTTAATTTAAATAACTCCTAAAAAGGTTTGTTGGATTGTAGCGAAAAAGAAACAAAACAAACAAACACTTGAGAATCCTTATTGCAAATAAATAACTAGTATTTTTAAACTTAATAATAAATATTATTTGTTCTAATAATATGATAGAAAGACTTTTATTGAATCAAACTTTCTAGCTAAAAATATAAATTATTAGTGAAGTTCTTACTGAAGTATTTACGAATTAAATTTTATGAATAACGAAATCTACTTCTAAACCTATTAGTAAATATACTTCTAAATTTTATGATTTTTATTTATTAGATTGAATTTAAAAAATAAAAAAAGGTAGAATATTAAAAAATTACCGGAGAATTATCTTTGCTGGTTAACTATGACTCTTTGAGTAAAGTAGTGAAAGTTTTATGATTTTTGTGTGAGAAAACAAAGTTATATGACTTTAGTGAAAAATTATCATAGTTATATGACCATTTATGAAATTTACCCGAAAATTATCTATTATTATGTTAATCATTTTCGTTTTTGTCAGTCAAAACAATTATATTTGTTCTTTGCTTTCGACATTCTATTTGTAGTTTTCCTTTTGTATGCTTGTTGTCTCTCTTTTTAGATGTTAACCTAATGATTTGAAGTGCTGGTTCAAGAATTCCGATAATCAAGCCTACACAAGAATAGAATAGAATAAAATAAAATAAAATAAAGTATTCCGGAAGTCATGCTCTATTCGCCAAAAAAAGGAAAAGAAAAAAAGAGAGGGAAAAAGCATAAACCTAAATGCTAATTAGGTTAAATTAGGTGATGATTACGCTATGGATAACTACTCATAACAACTAACATGACCCCGTCCATGATCCATGGAGAAAAACTTTTTTCCTAGAGAGAAAATAATGTAATCGTTTGTAAAACCTAATTTTCATGTAGGATAAACAAATTAAATAGTTCTCTAATTTATAAATTTAAAAATTGATTGATAAACAGGATTTAATATTTGGCAAGGACCGATGATAATTAAGTATCCTCTTAACTAAAGATCTCATATTCGAATCTTAGAAATAATATTATATTTGATAGAGAATATTTTTTCCCCGAAATGAAATTTTCAATGTGAATGCGGAGTGAGAAACAAAAAAAATGAAGACCATCATGTCAAAAAATTATATATGCATAAAATTTTGTTTTCAATTTGTACGTAAAGCATACTCCTACATTGCTAGATTGCTATAATAAGATGGTATTTCCAACTATAATTGAGATTATCAATTTTCGAATATATAAAGTAATGAACACATTTTATATAACTTAAAAACTATTCATATTTCCATTTTGGTAGGTTTATGATGACTATCTAAATATTTATTCGGAAAAAAAGGTATTCACTAAACAATGACAATTATATGGTGAAACGGGTTTTGTAAACTCATTAATTAAGGAGTCTAAACTCTAAGGTACACTCCTTGCTCTGCCGTCTATGTTAACTAGTTAGTATAATATTTAGGAATTAAAGTGATAAACATTTAGACCTTCACATTAATAAAACAACATGCCCAGTATAACCCCACATAGTGGGGTATGGAAAGGGTAGTGTGTACGCATACTTTACCCCTGCCTTTTGTAGAGGTAAAGAAGTTGTTTCCAATAAATCATTGGCTCAGGCAAGCATAGGTACCACAATAATAACAAGAAACAAGATGAGACAACACCAAAAAACCATGTAAAAGCAGCATACACAACAAGATAGTGTAAAAAAAAAAGATATTCAAATAAGCCTTTTACCAACCAAACGCGAGAGTACGTACTAACACTACCGGTATGAATAATCTAGACTACCTAACATACTATCCTAATCCTCGACCTCCACACCTTCCTATCACGTGCCATGTCCTCGGTCAACTATAGCTGCGCGATGTCATGCCTAATCACCTCACTCCAACTCTTCTTCGGCCTACCTCTACCTCTCCTAAGGCCCTAGCTCCAATGTCAACCTCTCACACCTCCTTACCGGAGCATCCGTGCTTCTCCTCCTCACATGTCCAAACCATCTAAGTTGTGCTTCCCGCATCTTTCTTCAATAGGGCCATACCCACCTTGTCATGAATATTTCATTCTGAATCCTATCTAATCCGATGTGCCTACATATCCATCTCAACATCCTTATCTCTTCTACCATCATCTTCTGGACATGAGAGCTCTTGACCGACCATCACTCAGCCCATACATTATAGCTGGTCTGACCATCGCTCTATAAAACATGCCTTTAAGTTTTGGTAGTACCTTGTTGTTACACAAATACCGAAAGAAAGCCTCAGTTTCATCCATCCGCCCCAATAGGATGTGTGAAATCTTCATCAATCTCCCCATCCCCTTGTATAATAGACCCAAGGTACTTAAAACTTCCCCTTCTAGGAATGACTTGTGAATCCCGCCTCATCTCCCCCTCCACTCCCTAAGTAGCACCACTAAGTTTACACTCCAAGTAGTCTGTCTTGGTTATGCTCAGCTTGAAACCTTTATATTCGAGGGTCCATCTCCACACCTCTAACATCGCATTAACACTGTATTGCATCTTGTCAATCAAAATAATGTCTTCTATAAATAATATGCACCACGGCACCTCCCATTGGATGTGGCGAGTCAGTACGTCCATCGCCAAGGCAAACAAAAAAGGCTGAGTACCAACCCTTGATGCAACCCCCATCATGACTGAAATTTGGTCCGAGACCCCTCCCATTGTCCTCACACAGGTCTTTTCTCCCTCGTACATGTATTTAGTCATCCTAATATAGGCCACAGGTACCCCTCTAGCCTCCAAACATCTCCACAGAACCTCCCTCGGGACTTTATTGTAAGCCTTTTCTAAATCGATGAACAGCATATGCAAGTCCCTCTTCCTCTCCCTCTATTTTTCCATCAAGCTCCTAACAAGGTGAATGGCTTCCGTAGTCGGACGCCCTGGCATAAACCCAAACTAGTTCTCGGAAATAGATACCTTTCTCCTCACCCTTAGCTCCACCGCTCTCTCCCACACCTTCATAGTGTGACTAAGCAGCTTAATACTCGGATAGTTATTGCAATTTTCGATATCCTTTATTCTTGTACACAAGAACTATCGTGCTCTATATTCACTCTTCGAGCATCTTTTTCTTCCTAAAAATGACATTAAATAACTCGTAAGCTACTCCAAGTCCGCCCTGACCATACTCTTCTAAAACTCTAACCGTATTTCATCTGGCCCGGTCACTCTGCCCTGCTCATCTTACGCATAACTCCCACAACCTCCTCAACTCTAATTCGCCTACAATACCCAAAGTCGCAATGACTCTTGGAGGATCCCAAATCACCCAGAGCAATGTCTCTGTTGCCATCCTCGTTCAACTGACTGTGGAAGTAATGCTGCCATCTCCTATAGATATAGATATGCTCCTCGTCCAACAAAACTCTACCTTCACATTAATAACTAATAAAAAGTATTTTAGCTCTTTATATATTAAAGAAAACACTTTATATGATGCATATTTTTAGATAGTATTTTGTCTATAAATGTGTAAAGTTTGTAGACAACTCATATACACATACAACTCAAAATAAAGCCAAAATATAGATTTAACATGCAGCTAGTTCATTTATATCCTAGATATGAGCTGTATCCGATCCCAAATGAATTCAACAAAACCATGTAATTATTCCAAACATCTACTCTCGAGGTTTGCTATCAAATACTTGATGCTAGTAATAGTATATGTATTTTATAATTTTATTCGCTAAAACTTAGACAAGTGAGAGAAATAATATTTACAAGGTTATTATCTTAAAGCTTCGCGCATCGAAATGGTATAATAGTTTAAAACTTAAAAGTAACTTTGAAAATGATATTGTTTACCCTTAAAATTGGATAACAATTAAACTTATAATGTGATTTTAAGGACACGTGATTCCACCTAATACCAATTGATAAATGTAAAGATTAATAATAAAAATTAACAATAAAATAAAGCAAACCAGTGTTGAAACGTAATTCAGCCCTCAAACTGGTCGGTACCCGAATAGTTAAGAAATAGGCAAACTAATGAACAAGAATATAGGCTAGACACGAAGTATTGTATTGCTTTGATATGCGTGAATATAAGGTCCTTACAGAATGATTAGAACCCTCTTTATAGAGTAGAGGAATCCTATCTACGGTACTATTTTAATTATGAAAGCAAATTCCATGATTAGCCTAAACAACCGCCATTGATTTGACATGTTCCGTGATTACCGCTATGATCTTTGACCAGTCACGAATATCTCATCTTTCCGTTATTATGCAGTCATCAATCTTGCCTGCTGTATATCCTATTTGGCCTCGATCTCAATAGAAATCTTGAATCCTGAACTCGGTACCCAGTCTTTGTGCCTCGGTACCGGTAAATCAGTAAAATCGGTCGGCCCGATTTTTGCCGTATACAGATTGTTCCCTCATTTCTTGGAGTGTAATGACAGGAAATGGATTGAGGCTTTAAACTTTCCCTCGATATACCATGATGTAATCATCGTGACTTTAGCGGCAGAGATAACCGAAACGTCCCGTCGGTTCGTGTAACAAGGCATTAAATGCATGTCAATTGCTATCGGCCATTATCGGTTCTGAACTGTCATCTTCATCCTATAAATGCGCTTTCCTTGTCTTTGCCCAAACTTTACCCTTACTCTCTGCTCTAATATTCAGAGCTTTTTACATCTTTTTTCTGTTCTACATAATCTCCAGGTTTTTTATCAACCTTCTTTCAAAACACCAAGTCATATTCTCTTGTTGTTTCTTTAAACTCAAACCCAAAGTGGCAAAAACATCCAAAATTGTGCCTCTGTAAGAAAAATCTTCCTCATCTAAGTCGGCCGACGAACAACCAATGAAGGAGCCACTACTTGAGAATTCTTTCCTCCGTTGTGTGTCCTTGACTCCGATTTCAAAGTTGAAAATACCACCTCAGTTCCAAGCCGATATCGAGGTACATATGCATAATCACCAGTGGTCTTTTAAAGTAAATTAAAAAGGACTGCAACTGGGTAGACAAATATGTGGTGGTGCCTTCGCCCGAAGAGTCAATTACTATGCATGTGGAGGAGTTATTGAGTGTTTATATCTACCCTTTCACATTTGGTCCTCTAGATCCAATTATTATGGACTTCTGCAATAAGTACGAGGTCACTCTCGGCCAGGTTCATCCTTCTTTTGTGAGCAAAGTCGAGGGGCTTCCCTTCACCCTCGATCATCTCATTCGTCCGTATAGCCCCCGATTTTATCGAGGTGGGATAATAAAGCATCAAGTCGGTCTTTGAAGGCGGTCTTCTTAAGCACGGATGAGGTCATGGACCGGGGTTGGAAGGGCCGATTTGTCTGAGTGAAGACCTCAGACCTGATCCCATCAGAGAGCATGCCATTTCCATAGAAATGGAATATGAAATCTGAGATAAATCCACCTTTTAACTTTTGTTTATTAGCTTTTCTTTTTTCCTCCTTTCTTACTGGTATTTTACTTGGTGCACTCGTTGCATGGATGCCAGGTGCAATTCCCCATCTAGAAAACTGGGTCAGGAACCTGGTGTCGACATCTACACACACTAAGCGCGTATGGCGCGAATCATCAAAGGGTCGATGGGAGGCCCGGAGCCATGGTAAGTTTTAGCATATCTCAACAACCTTGATCTTTGTCTTAATTTCTCCTCATACTGGTTTCTGTTTTACAGGTGTCGGGAAGGATGTGCCGACGAGGCCTCTGTTTGGTGAGAAGGAGACTTCACCCCTGGTCCCGAAACCGGTGAAGGATAAGAAGAGGAAAAGGATCTCAACCTCTGAGGATCTAAAGCCCAAGAAAAATTCGGCTTGTAAGCCAAAGAAAGACATTGTCACCCTGCATGCGGAGGTAGCTCAACAACTAAGAGAGGAAGAAGAAGAAAATAAAGACGACGGCTCCAATCTGGTGGCTCGAGTGAAGAGGAACACCGAGGCCCCAAAGGCCTTTGAGTCGGTGAGGGTTGAAGAGATTCCGCCTCGAACTGAGGGGGTCCTGGAAGAGGACCCAGGCAAAGTCCATGAGTTGTTGGAGACTGAAGATATTTCCTGCCAAAATGAGCAGTCAACGGGATTGTCCGAAGGGACTCCAAGGCCCTTCGAAATAAAGAGAACACCCCAAGTGGCTCACATGGGGAAATATAAATCGGAGACCCCCCCCCCCCCCCCCCCCCCCCCCCCGACCATTTCCTTCATTCTTGGAAGGGAAAGTTCAGGAGGCTCAGGCCATGAAGACCCCTCAAGTAGAAGGCGCCCTTGAAAGGGAAGACCTTTTCCAAGGTTTTTTGGCCGGGGTCGATAATATCGCTGGCTTGAATGACTCGGAAGCACCGAGGAGGAGCTTGGGAAAATCTTCCTCGAGTTTCAGATTGACTAGCCAATTTCCGCCCCCAATGTTGATCCCGAGTGCTAGCGAACTGTCATTATTACGATCCCGGAGGATGCACGAGTTATTGCCACCCTCGTAAGGGTGGACAGTTACCTTCAAGGTATGGTCACCGAGGAAGATCAAGCTCTGATGAATGAGTTGGGAGCACCGTGTCTCTTCAATTAGACCAAGCAAGCTTTGAATCGAGTAAGCCCTAATCTTCTTTGTTAACACATATCTTTATAATTGTGTTTTTCTCTCCTTACTTAATTATTTTCCTTCTATTTGTGTAAGCCTCGGTACTTCATCATGAGGCATTCTTTAAGTCACGAATAGAGTTGAGACAATATGAGGCTGAAATTCAAGAGCTTACCGAGGTGAAAAATGCTCTCAGGCTTCTCGGTGAGCAAAAAGAAAAAGAAATCAAAGGCCTCGGAGCTGAGCTGGCCGTGGCCCGGAAAGAACAAAGGGAACTAACCGAGCAGGTAAATAAAGTCTTAGAGCTTACAACCTCGGTTTGGTAGTCATGGATAATGATTTGATCTCACAGGTCCAGCGGCTGCACAAAAAGATCGTGCAACTCCGAGGAGAGGTATATGAGGTGAAGGCGGAGACTACAGTATGGAAGAAAAAGATGGACCGCCTTGCCTCAGAGAAAGAGGGTGCTCAAGCTCAGTTATCCTCAACTAAAAGCCAACTCCAGGGCATGAAATAGAAGAACTTGGAACAATCCAAGAAATTGAGGAGCTACAGGCTCGGTTGGACACGAAGTTTGAGGTGGCAAAATCTGAGGTTGAGACGGCTAAGGCCGATGTTGAGGCGATCATGGATGTCTATCGATCTGACGTCGAGGCCACTCAAGCTTGAGCAAAAGAAGTTGGTGATGCTGCTCAGACTCGAGCATACTGAGTTGCCAAGCATGTCAAATGCAAGTCTCGATGAGAGACTCTTGGGAGATTCATGCTCGCGGCTTTTACCTTATTATCGAGATCGAGAATGCGAAAGAGCTTGATACCGAAGCCAAACGGTTGCTCTCTTCTGATGATGATGATTCCATGAGTGGAGAAAGCTCTAAGGATGAAGATGTTGCTCCTGGAGAAGATTAAATGTTTAGGATCTTTTTTGTAAATTTCGATCGGGCCATGTTGCCCTTGTTAATAAATTTTTGATATATAAAAAGGTCTTTTATTTCCCTTTCCATTTTTTCTTTACTTTATTTTATTTATGCCTTGTGAAGTTGCATTCATAGGTTAGAGGTTCAAGGGACTTGGTCCGAAACTGAACTAATGTCGAGTGAGTACTTGCTCGAACTTGAAGTAGGACAAATGTTAGGTCGTAATAAGGTGAGGATGATCCCTCGAACTCAAAAATAACATGGCCCTTAGGCCTTTTAAATTAGGCCAGTACGACCTTGAAAGAATGGTTTTTTTCCATTTTCGGCTGAAAAAAATTAACCATATAGAAATTTTTTATGCCTTAGAATGAAAGAAAGTTGTTTGAGAGTTCGAAAAATCCGGTACCCCTTAGGGTTTTTAGGGTTAATGTTATCGAAACCCTTTATAATTTTGCCGAGGGTTGCCTTTTTAACCGGTTTTACGGAATTCGGTCGTCTCCGAACCTTGTTAGTTTGGTCGTAGCCTTTAACTTGGGGTTTGCCTCTTAGACTTAATCATGGACTCTTGCTATAGGTTCCATTCTTTAAATAAATGTAGAGCCACTTGTAGTTTGTCCAAGTATGTGCATTCGATCTTCTCGAACCTCGAAAGTTCTATTGACTTGATTTACTACAAGTTGGTAGTCGCACTTAGCCTCGATGAACTCCGCTCCCAAGCTCTTAGCTAGCTCGAGACCTACAATCATGGCCTCATACTCAGCCTCATTGTTAGTTAATTTCGAAGTGTTGATAGACTGTCTAACTGTATTACCTGTAGGTGGCTTTAAAATGATGCCTAGCCCGGACCCCTTCACGTTCGAAACATCGTCTGTTAAAAGGGTCCACACCCCCAATAATGTACCCGATTTTAATAATAGTTCCTTTACGACCTTGGGTACGCGTGAAGTCAGCCATGAAGTCTTGCAGGATTTGAGACTTGATGGCCGTTCAGGGTTGATACTCGATATCGTACCCGCTGATCTTGATGGCCCATTTGGCCAATCGACCAGAGAGTTCGGTCTTTTGCAAGATATTGCGAAGGGGATAGATGGTTACAACACAAATTGGGTGACATTGAAAGTACGGTTTTAATTTTCTAGAGGTGCTTATAAAAGCAAGCGCTAACTTTTCTAAGTGTGGGTACCGGGTCTCGACTTCACCTAGGTCCGACTAACATAGTAAACAGGAAATTGCGTACCTTTCTCTTCTCGAACTAAGACCCCACTTACCGCTATCTCCGAGACCGCTAAGTATAAGTAAAGTTGCTTGTTCATTTTTGGGGTGCGAAGCAACGGTGGGCTCGAAAGATATCATTTGAGTTTCTCTAAGGCCTATTGACATTCCGGGGTCATGAAAAATTTCACATCTTCTTAAGCAGTGAGAAGAATCGGTGGCTCCTATTTGAGGACCTCGAAATAAATCGACCTAGGGAGGCTATGCGCCCTATCGACCTTTGTACAACCTTGACATTATCAACAACTGTGATGTCTTCGATTGCCTGGATTTTATCGGGGTTGATTTCGATTGCCCGATTTGATACCATAAAGCCGAGAAACTTGCCTGAACCGACCCCGAATGCACATTTCTCTTGGTTGCTTCATATTGTACTTTCTCAGTATGTTGAAGGTCTCTTGCAAATGTTTTAAATGGAACTCTGCTCGCAGGGACTGAACTAGTATATTATCAATACAAACCTCTATTGATTTATCTATTTGTTCTTCGAAGTTACGATTTACTAGGCATTGATAAGTAGAACCAACATTTTTAGACCAAACGGCATTACAGTATAGTAATAAGTGCCGTACTTAGTGATGAACAAAGTTTTATCCTGATTCTCCAGGTTCATTTGTATTTGATTGTACCCAGATTAGGCATCGAAAAAACTAAGGATCTCGTGGCCGGCCATGGGATCGATCATGTGATCGATATTCGGTAAAAGAAAGGAATATTTAGGTCATGCCTTGTTTAAATCTTTATAGTCCACGCACATCCTTAGTTTAGTCCCCTTTTTAGGGACTAATCCTATGTTCGCTAACCATTCGGGATATTTTACCTCCCTAATGGATCCTATATTGAGAAGTTTTGTTACCGAATCCTTAATTAAAGCATATTTTACCTCAAATTGAGGCCTTCTCTTTTGTTTTACCGGGGAGAACCTCGGGTCCAAGTTTAGTCGATGTACAGTGATCTCCGATGAGATCCCTGTCATATCTAGGTGGGACCAAGAAAAAAATCCATGTTATCTAAAAGGAATTGAATGATTTTTTCCTGAGCTCGGGGGTTAACCACGTGCCCAAGTATACTTTTCGATCAGGTAGGTGCTCGATTTTTGTACGATATGTTATAGCTCTTCGACTGTTGACTTCGTTGCATCAGAATCATCGAGGATTATGAAGGTTTAAGGTATCATATAATCGTCATCCTCAAAAATTTCCTGCTCCTCCGATCGGTCCGAGGCCGGTGACTGTGGTTGCTATTTGACTTCTTGCTTTCCCTTCAACTCCAATCCCTTTGTCGATGAAACCGCTGATATTAATACTACCTCATCGATTGCAAGTATTTCTTTGGCGGCGGGTTGTTCACCTTACACCATTTTGATTCCTTATGATGTTGGGAATTTCAAGACTTGATGAAGCGTCGAGGGCACTGCTCTCATGTTATGAATCCAAGGCCTTCGAGCAGCGCGTTGTGCCTCATGTCACCTTCGATCATATGGAACTTCGTTTCCTAGATAGTCCCAGCCACATTTACTAGCAAAATGATTTCCCCTTTGGTGGTTTCACTTGCCATGTTGAAGCTATTAAGTACTTGAGTTGCGGGCACGATTTGATCTTGGATACCGAGTTGTTCTACAAACCTTGCTCGGATAATGTTTGTCGAGCTACTTGGATCAATCAACATATGTTCAACTTGAATTTTATTCATAAGGATAGATATTACCAATGCATCATGTGAGGTTGTTCGTTCCCTTCTACATCCTCGTCGCTTTTCCCTTGTGATCGTCACCTCAGTGCATTTAAATACTGGTCCTAGAGGATTATTGACTCCTCCAACGATCATATGGATCATATGATGTGGCTCTTCCTGCTCGTTTTGAATGTTCGAATCCCTGTTTTGAAGTGATTCTTGGCACAATCACTCAATAATTCTCGAAGGTGACCCTCATTAAATAAACGAGCTACCACTTCCTTCAGCTGTCTGCAATCCTCAGTTTTTGTCCATGGGTACCATGGTAATTACATATTTGATTAGGTTTCCTCTGAGCTAGATCGTCTTGTAGGGGTCTGGGCCATCTAGTATCCTTGATTCGTCCAATGGCTGACACAATACACGATGCATCGATGTTGAAGTTGTATTCAGATAGTCGTGGTGTTTCTGCGGGCTCGACATGTTTATTGAAGCCACTTTTACTCTTGAGCCCTTGTGAGATCTATCCTCAATCTTTTCTTTGATTTTTTCGAGCAGGATTACGTCTTGGGCCACTATTTTTACAATCTGCACTGTATGGTTAGTACCGATCTCTGTTCGATCGGTGTTCTTTGTCGATGTCCCTTTGAATTCTGCCGATGGGCCTATTTGAGTAACCGAAATCGGAAGGGGTTCCCAATTGGTCATCCTTGACCCTGATCGTCGACTTGTATCGATTATGTACATCTACCTAGGTCACACCTAGATATTCAATTAAATTCTTCTTTTGTTGTCGTGATGCTACCAAACTTTGTTCATTTAAACCTTGAGTGAAGGCTTGAACAACCCAATCATCTGTGACCAGGGGTAGGTCCATGCGTTCCATCTGGAATCGAGATACGAATTCCCTTAACATTTTGTTGTCCTTTTGTCTCACCTTGAAGAGGTTTGACTTCCTAGTCGCAACCTTTATTGCTCCGACGTGTGCCTTTATGAAGAAATTTGCAAGCATGGCGAAGGAATCGATGGAATTGGGCAGCAAATTGTGGTGCCATATCATCGCCCCTTTCAATAGAGTTTCTCTAAAAAAATTCAATAGAATGATTCGATCTCATCATCTTCTAAGTCATTCTCCTTTATTTGCGCATGTATAAGAAGTGACATTCTCATTAGGGTGGGTGGTCCCATTGTATTTGGGAATTTCTCGCATACTAAATTTCTTTAGGATGGGCTTTGGAGCCGCACTTGGAGGGAAAGGCTTCTGCACGAACTTTCTCTAATCCAAACCTTTTAGAATCGGTGGTGCCCCTGGTATTTGGTCAATCCGGGAATTGTACGTTTCTACATTTTTGTCATTAGCCTCGATTTTCTTTTCACCTGATTCAATCCGTTTAGTGAGCTACTCGAGCATTTTCATAATGGTGGGTCAGTACCCGATTCATTGGGGTTAGGTTTCTCCGGTACAGGTTCGGCTCTACAAATAACTTCTTGTGATGTTTCAAGCTCAATTCTGCATGGTGCTCGATTCTGACTTTGGAGTTGTGCTATAGCAGCTTGTTGAGTCTGCAACATCTCGAATATCATTCGAAGGCTAATTCCACCTTCTTCACCTCTCTATGCATCGGCTACTCGAGCATCCATGTGGATGCTATACTCAGGGTCGACGACTAAATTCCCATTAATGGTAATGCGGGAGCTGACATCGACTAGGTCTACGGACAGCGGCCATCGGGGGTGAATGGAGAAACTTCATTTCCCGGGGCGGCAATGTTTCCATTCTATCCATGAAGACCAAGGCAGTTGTCCGTGTGAGTGGGTGCTGTGAGCACGTGATTTTAGCCATATGTGAATTACTCCCAGAAAATTTAAAATAAAATAATTTTTCTTCTTTTGCAGTTTTATGGACTTTTGTGGTATTTTCCGTCATTGATTGCATTTGCATGCGAGTGTTTATTTTGTTTAAATTAAAGGAAAAAATACAAAAAAAAGTTGCATTTGCCTTTGAGATCTAATTTTTGCAATTAAGATTAATTAAGCACGTGTTTGGTTTGCAAAGATGAAAATCACAAAAAATGATGTATCTTGCATTTTAGTGTTTAGTGTTAAGCTCTGTAATTTTTTCTTTTAATTTGGTATTTGGTTATGTGTGATAATTGATATTTAGAATCAATTAGTATTTTAGGATAATTTGATCAAGAATTAATCTAGGTTTATATTTTTAGAATTTTAGGAAATAAAAGAAAAGGAAAAGAATTTGGGGAAAAACAGATTTGGGCCAAATTAATCTCAAGACTAAACGAAACCCACCCCAGTCCAGGCCCAAAACAATCCCTTACCCGGTCCAACTCTTCAAGTCTCAAAGACATACAAAACGACGTAGTATGGTGATGAAACTACGTCGTTTCAATGTCAATCGATCCCAGCCCTCCATTTAGCCCCCATCCAACGGTCCAAAGACACCCTCATAACCCATACCCGACCCGACCCATTTTTCCGGAACGACCCAGTCCCCCACTAAGACCAAACGACCCCGTTTTATATAAGTGAAGTGATTCGAACCGTTGATCTCATCAGATCTAACGGCTTGGATTCACTCACCCCTCCCATATAAATATCCTAACACTATCCCGCCGCGTTAGACCCCCCGCCCCCCGTTTCTAATAACTCAGAGACGGGCATGAATCCACCGCCCCCTTTCGCCTACCGAAAATCGCTTACGACGGCGGACGGTGGCCAAACCACTCCAGTTTTACACCATTGATTCACCTTGACCTCCTCATCCCCGATTTACCCTCATTTTTCTTCGAATCCCAGCCCAGCCCCTCGAATCTCCAAAAAACCAAACGGACTGTCCGATGGAAAGTTTCAGTTCAATTCCACCTTCACACCATGTGATCCCCTCAACGTCCTCGTGCCAAATCCCTGGTCACTTCCCCTCAAATCGACTCAGAACCCATCGAATATCAATTTGAAATCTAGGAACCCTAGCGCCGCCACAAGATCCCCTGGTGGCGGCGCCACACCAAATCGATACGAAAACCACACCTTATAACCATCTCATCACCCTCACCCCAAATCCATACTTAGTTTCCCTCGAAACTTGCCAGAATCCCTCGAATATTAGATCAACAGACGAACCCCGAGTTTCCAAAACTTAAAATCGGTGGCCTATTTTGAAGATTTGAAGTTGGAATAGGTTTTGTTCATGTGTTTTCGCTTGAGAACACATGATTGAAACCTATTTCAACCCAAATCGAAGGGTGCCAAAGATTTGTTCAAGCCGAGCACTGGCCTTCCATTTTAGGTATTCCCCATTCCTTTTGGATTGTATTTTAGCTTTCATTTTTCTTTTCTCTTTTTTTCTATTTTTTTGCTTCATCTCAATTTTCTCGACTCCTTTGATATTTTGTTTTCTCGGATTGATTTCCCTTCATGTTAATATGTTTTGGTTTGGTAATTAGTTTTGATTCGTCAAATCTAGTCAATTAATTGTTAAGACAGTTAGTTTGTTGATCTGTTAGACCATTTCGGATTCTTGCAAATGCTAATTAAGTATATCATTTAAAGTTGGGTCGTATCTGAGTCAATTGACAAAGAACAGCCCGTCCAAATCACATTGGAGCATTGGTTCAGCTTCGACCCATAACTCATGCGGGCTTTTAAGTTTAAATAATAAGGTTTTAGGTTTAATTTGGGAATTGTAATTAAATGGAATGCCAGCACTGGTTGTCAGGGGTACGCCTGTATCAAAATATAGGGTGCCCATACCAGTTGAATAAAATAATAAAAAATAAGAGTAGTGGGGTACTGACACTTCGTTTTGAGAAGTGGTAAAATCAGAGAGTGATGAGGGATTTATTTGTTAATTAGGATTAAGTGCTCTCATGAGCTAGAAAAGGTTTGAGAAAGGGTATAAATACTAGAGAGTATTGAAAAGACAGAAAAAAAAGACCTTCAGACAGATAGAACACTTAAGGATACACTTTGATACACACTCATATACACAGAAAGATAGAAATACAGAGGCGTTTGAAAATTGAGACATTCTGAAAAAAGGCTAAAGAAAAATATCAGATTTTGGAGACCTGAGAGGCCATAGGCAGAGATTGAGAGAAGAGATCTTCAGACAAATAGAACACTTAAGGATACACTGAGAGATTTGAGAGCTGAAATACACTAGAAAAATACAGTAAAAAAGTAAACGGCTAAAGCTTCCCCTGTTCCCCTGGATCATGTTTCCTTTTCTTGGGATTTTTGAAGTTTTACAAGTCTTGAAACATTCTTTGATCCACCTGGGGTTAGAAATGGACTGAAATTGGGTTTGTAGAAGTTCAGTTTGAAGTTGTGTTATTTGTTGTTCGATTGAAATTTTTCTGGGTTGCTCCATATCAATTTATGGTTTGAAAGTGGCCTTGCTGGTGCTGTTTTGTTGCTGCTGCTTTGTTCATCTATTGAACCTCACTTCTTTGTTTTCCATTACTCCCTGTTATCCTCTTGAAACCGTGGTGAAAGTGAAGCATGCCTGAGCTTAATGTAGAAATCTGTGGATTTGAATTGAAGTTCTTAAATGAAAATGTTGACTCTTACTGAAATTAGTTACTTAATTCTGTTGTCTTATGATTTACGACTTGATCTAGTCTGATTTGGATATTTCAATTCGGGGTGTGTATTTGATTTAATTATTAGCTGAACATTGTTTGATCAGGTGATTTGAGAATGTTTACACTTAGCTTAGCACGCTAGAATTTTCATGTTGTTAGTTTAGTGAAGTTGAGTTCATTTTCTATTGTTCATTTCAGTTGTATCTCTGCCTAACTTAGCATGTGATACATAAGTCTATACTTGTCTCTCGTTTTTGTTTTACTGATGGGTGAGCTCCTTTGATGTTGAAAGCATTCTTGGGGGTTTAAGCTTGGTTTTGATTTGAAACCTTTTTATTTCGATCAACCACTTTCATTATCTGTTCTTTAGGTAAATTCTGATATCCTGTGATAAGGTTCGAATGTGTTAGAATTGGCATGCATCAGAACATGAAAAGAAAGCATGATTAGAAATTTGTTCTAGGGTTAAATGTTGTTGCCTCAGAAACCATGTGTTATTTGCCTTCAATTTTATATGGCTTTACAAACTGGGAACCAAGTTAATGGTCAAAAATTAAATTTAATTGCTAACCTCCCTGCATATTTGCGTGTATTTTGGTCGATTGCATTTGGATTCACGCATTTGCTGGCCAGCAATTTTGGGCTCAAAGTCGAGGCCCAAGGGTGGATGCTTTTAAATTCAATGCCTCTATAAATCAGTCTAGATTTAGTTATCTTTTAAATTTAATTAATCAATAGAGTTGGGATTTTACTGAATAGTTAGAAAGTTCCACAAGCCATCCTTGAGTTAATTAATTGGGCTTTCAAATAGTGGAGGCGAGCCATATTAGACAACACAAATAATTATGGCCCTCATAAATTAGTATAGAAACCTTTAAGTAGAATATTTTTGAGGCGCGTCATACCAAATAAAAATGACAATTACGTGGTCTTCTTTAATTATATATTTTTTAAAATATTTAGAACTTGAGGCGTGCCATCTAGCTAATTTTCATGGCCTCTCGCAAAGTTAACAACACGTTAGTTGTTTTAGGCGCGTTCTTTAATAATTTTATCTTCCTAAACTAAACTCGGGTGTGCATTTCATGTGACCCAAATCCAAATCCCAAAACGTTGAATAAGATGTGTTCGGGATTGCGGGTGCATTTCATGTAACGCGATTCAAAGACATATTTTAAACGACGTTCAACATTCTTTAAAAATTAATTAAAAGCGGTAAATAATTTAAATTTGCACATAGGTTCAAACTGTATTAAAATCAGATAATTAAGCCGAATATGATAGTTGAGCGACCGTGCTAGAACCACGGAGCTCGGGAGTGCCTAACACCTTCTCCCGGTTAACAGAATTCCTTACCCGAATATCTGGTTCGCAGACTATAATAACAGAGTCATTCTTTCCTCGATTCAGGATTTAAACTGGTGACTTGGGACACCATAAATTTCCCAAATTGCGACTCTGAATCTCTTAATAAAATGAATCCCGTTTCGATTATCCTTTAATTGAAAAAACTCCCTTTAGTACTATACCCTTCTAGGGGTGTAGTAGGTAAAAAGGAGGTGTGATAGGTGCTACTTGAGAGTTTTACATGCAGATTCCTGAAATCAAAGACACTTACGAGAACAAGCGTTAAGTAGTGTGTGTTGCGAAAATTAATAACATGCAATCATTATTATCCTTAGCCCCAAGGTGGGCGCCAAACTGTTTACCCTTAAAATTGGATAACAATTAAACTTATAATTAAGGACACGCAATTCCACCTAATACCAATTGATAAATGCAAAAGATTAGTAATAGAAATTAACAATAAAATAAAGCAAACTAGTGTTGAAACATAATTCAGCCCTCGAGTTTGAGTACCCTCGAACTGGTCAGTACCCGAATAGTTAAGAAATAAGCTAACTAATGAACAAGAATATAGGGTAGACATAAAGTATTGTATGGCTTTGATATGCGTGAATGTAATTTCCTTAGAATTATATCTATGGTACAATTCTTTTTATGGAAGTAAATCTCATGATTAGCCTAAATACCGCCCTTGATTTTATCTGTTCTGAGATTACCGCCGTGATCTTCGACCAATCACGAATATCTCGCATTTACGCTATTATGCAGTCTTCGATCTTGCCCGCTATCTGTCCCATTTGGCCTCAATCACTACTGGCCTCCCGAACTCGATACCTAATCTTCATGTCTCGCTATAGGTAAATCAGTAAAATGGGTCCGATTTTAGCCGTATACCTATATCATAAATAGAAGATAAGCTAAAAACATGCTACCAAAAAATCATGAATATCCAGATCATATATGATAGAGATGAATTATAAGATAAATTGATTGTCTTCCAACTTCCAACCCCCAAACTAGAAAAAATGCCTTAATTCACACTCCACAAAAATTTCCTCAATGACCTCCGCCGAGACTCCCGGGGAGGCCCATAATTCTTTATTATTATTGTATCTCTTTTTGCACTCAAACTTTCTTTTATTCCTTTTTAGTCCTTTGATTTTTTATTTTTTCCGCATTAGGAGAATTATAAAGAAATTCCTTTTGTTTGGAATACATAAAATATGGTAACACCGTAGAATCAGCTAATCCCCGTGAATCTTGTTCCCTTCCCTCGGAATGTTCGTATCCTAAGGTCAAAACACCAATTCCGATTTCTGTCCCAACGGTACGGCATCTTAAGGGGACCTAACAACGGTTGTAAAGACATTGAAAAATAGTTATTGTTTTGCTAAACACGGAAAGTTCCAGAATAGTATATTGGATTATGAAATTCCCGTCTATAAACTTCCAGCATATTATGCCGGAACTCTAGTACAAAAAACTTTCTACATAATATGCTGGATATGGGAAGGAGAGACTTGGTGTAACTGATAAAGTTGTTGCCATGTGACTAGGAAATCACGAGTTGAAGCCGTGGAAATAACTTCTTGCAGAAATACAGGGTAAGAGTGCGTACAACACTCTTGTGGTCCGGCCTTTCTCCGGGCCCCGCACATAGCGGGAGCTTAGTGCACTAGACTGCCCTTTAATATACTAGATTTTGGAGCTCCTCCATTTATAGGTCTCGCATATTATATTGGAACTCCAGCACATTATAAAATTCCAGCATATTATATTGGAATCTTAAATGTAAAAAATTCAAACTCCAACATATTATGCTGCAATTTTTCTGAATTTTAAGGGTGTTTTTATTCAGATTTTATCTTTACATGAAAAAGTGGATAAATTTCGATTACTTTTGAAATTGTGACTATTTTTTAATTACCAATTATAAATTTGGCTATTTTTTTATTTTTTTCCCCCAAATTTCATGGTTGTATGACCTTAATACATTACTATTATAGCCAATAGGGGACAATATTTATCTACAAATCAAGTATTTTAGTCATAAAAATCATAATTTAAAGTGAAAAGTACATCTCGCTTAACCACGGCTAAATGATTAAACTTATTTACGAGATACATATTTTACATTCATTTATTAGTATTTGAATATGATAATTGAGTATTTTTCCTGCTGGGAGGACCAAAGCTAAATTAGCGGACGACACAAGAAGAAAAAGAAAATCAAATTACATAAAAATCAAAATGATCAATAGATAATTAAGAGTCCGTTTGATTTAGCTGATTTAGAGCCGCTGTTAAGCATTAGATGCTGAAAATCACTTTTATGTGCTGAAACTGATTTAAAAATAAGCAGTTATGTGTTTGGATAAAAGTGTTGAAATTCACAATAAGCAGCTGAAGAATTGGGTATACGAAGAGTTTTGTTCTAAAAAGAAATATTTTAGGGATGAAGTAGTAAATATTTTGGTCAAACCTAAAGTGTTTATAAGCTGAAATTTGATAAGTTGGGGGAGACCAACTTATGACTTTTGGATTATTGTTGGCTTATAAGCACTTAACTTATAATCGCTTTTAATTTTACCAAACGCGTAAATAAGGCCAAAAATACTTATGAGCCACTTTGACTAGCTTATAAGCTTAGCCAAACACCTCTAAAATTCAAACTCGTAACTTGGTTGCTAATTTATTTTTAAAAAAAAACAGTTCCTAATGTTAATATATGATATTAATGCAATCATTGGCAGAATGTTTACTTTATAATTTTATATTTTTATTGTTTCATATTCTAACCATTCTTTTGACAAGCTTATTCTATTGTGATAATTAAAAATTTAAAAGATTTATAATGTTCGGTGTATCATCTCATATACATCAAATCTAAGAGTAACTTACAATTAAATAAATCATGAAATAACATTATAAACATATTAATATCAATTTTCAGATAAAGAACAAGGAATGCTATTAGATTAAATCATAAAGGGGTCATAAGTTATAGTAGTAACTACTAGTGGTAGGCTGGTAGCATTAAAGTTGCAAAAAAGGAATCCTAACTTAAAGCGGTTACTGGCGGTTACTAAGGTGGTTAGGTTAAAAAACGAAGTGAACAAATTAACCTTAGGAAAAAAAAAAAAAAACCGAAACCACTAACCATAGTTAAAACAATAGGGGATAATAGACCTTTTGGGATTTAGTTGATAAACGGCCGTTAAACTTAACGTTTTCTGGCTCACAGGGTCTATATAAACCGACACCCAGGCCGTTACGTTGGGCGCAGTGCACCTTCTTCTCTGACTCTCTCTCTCTTCTTCTTCCTCTGCTTTGCTCTGTTTCTTTTTTCGATCCCATTGTAGTGAGAGAAAGAGAAAAGGTGTGTAGTGTAAGATGGCATTGGCTTCGTTGCTTTCGAAGAAATGGCTTTCATTTAGTCTGAGTTCTATGCTTCTTCTTTTGCTGCTCGTTCGAGTTTACGCCGGTGTTCAGACTACCGACAGTTCCGACGTCAGGTCCGTCGAATTTTTCTCTCCCTGTTTAACTCTAAAGAGCATCTACATTCACTTTTTCATTACAGAGTCAACGTACTTTTTTTGCTTTTCTGGTTAAAAATTCATCTGCATTTTCGAAAACACTACCAAAATTTGTGTTACATTTTTTTCCACGCTTTTTTTTTTTAAATAATTTATTACAAGTTCCTCGAATTCTATTTGGTTCGACTCTCCGTTTAATTACCGTAATTTCTTAATTTTGTGATATTTTCCATATTTTTTTGCCTTAGACACTTCTAGAAACTCTGTTGTTGCAGAATTCTGAGAAGTTTTAGTTCCACAAGCATTTTCTCAGAATTAACCAGAAAAGTTTAAACTATAGGGTTTTGAACCGTTCCTTAACCTCTATACTGCACACAGAAATTATACTTTTAGCTTTTTCAGGGAGAAAATTATATGCATTTTACTTTTTGACGTTTAAAAAAAAGCCTAAAAATGCTACATTTTGGTTTACAGGACAGTGGAAAAAGTGCAGTTGAAGAGCTCTGAAAACTCAACAATGGCGGTGAGGTAAGCAGAACTAATTAACTCAACGAGTTGACTCACTCAGTATATTTCTGCCGTCGGTTTTTGGTTCCAAAAAGGATTCAGTAAATATTCACCGTTGGATGTCCTTAATAGACTCACTGTTCCGATCCAACAATCTGGTAGAAGGAACAATCTCAGCCGTTGAGATACCTTTATTCCATTAGATCTGAACCGTTAAATCGGTTAAACGTTAATTTTACTCTCTCTCTTTGGATTCCTCTGCTTTGTTACCAGAAAATCTTCATTGGTCCTTTAACTGCCTCTCCCTAACGTACATTTGGTTTCCATAACTACCCCTGCCCTTTCCACTAATCTACAGATCTCGTAGCAGTTAATTCCACGTGTATGGGCATTTTTGACATTTTAATTCCTTCTTAACGATTCGCCTCACCTCGCAGATTCTAGTTGCACTTTTTGACGGTTTTATTATGTATATCTATAGCGTGAGTGTATGTATAGGCATTTTCGCACCTTTTGCAGTGTACAAAAACACACGCACTATAGTGTTTAGTGTGTGTATCTTGACAGTGTACTTTGTGTCACCCCACTTTTTGCTGCGTGAAATAGTGGATAAATGTCGGTTGCCTATGTTTTACCTGCATTTCCATATTTGCCCTTGTTAGGGATTGTTTGGTTGATGATTTTTTTGTTTTGTTTTTATTTATCAGTTTGGAAGAGGTTGAGGAGAAATTAAGCAAACATGCAGTGGATGATCCAGAAGAAGTTGTGTCCATGGTTGCAGAGTGGGTCACCTTTTCCTTTTATTCCTAATATTGGTTTTTTTCTTGTTATTGGAACAGTTCCTAGTTTTTAATTCTTTGCAAGTTTGCATTAACTCACATTGGGCTTTGGTTGTTATAAGTAGTTCTTTTTTGTGGTCCTTTTAACGACTCCTCTATGGCAGACCTACTCAGTACCCCTTTGGTCTGTGGGGTGGGGGTGGGGGGGGAGGGTTGTGGTGAATAAATCATCTGTTGTTTTATACATATAAAAGTGTCAAACACAAGAAATGTTTATGTTCTGTGCATTGTGTTAGGCTGTTAGCTACTTTTATTACTTCCAGTTCTTGTTTGATAAAGTATTAAATACTTAGACACTGCCAGTATTAAAAATGTAGAGACCCCTAGCTGTATTATGTTTTGTACTGTCTCCTTATCCTTTTTCTGAATTAAAAATATTTAATTGACAATAATTTCTCCGGATTAGGATAACTTAATATGGGGAAGTCAATTAAATATGATTATATCTTTAACACATCTAATAGGATATTTTTGCAATCCCTTATTTTTTAGAATTATTCGGTACTATCTTCTATTTTGTCAATTAGAGAAAAGGAAAAAGGGTGTGTCTGTGTTGGTATTTACAATCTGTAAAGTCATTAATTGACTGGTCACACATGGAGTTGTTACAGTTTTCAATAGTGCATGTGCATGCAAGAAAATATATCAGAATGACAAAGCAAACTGAACGGTGCGTGCTACTAAAATATAGTCCCTCCGGTCCAAAATAAGTATTTATTTGAATGTTTTCATACATATTAAGAAATTCACCTTTTAGCATTAATTAGCAATGTAACCTTTACTATCTTATATAAATATTCTTAACCCATATTCCAACATTATTTACTCCAAAAACAATATAAAAAAAAAATAATTAATTCATTCTTGAAATCTGAAAAAATTATTTATTTTGGATCACTTATTTTGGATTATGCTGTTCTTTTTTCACGACTCTTTATCTTCTTTTTTCACGTGATGACTGCATCGCCCTTGTTTATATCCCTTTTAAGACTATAATAATAGTGCCTCCAATATTATTGTTTGCTGCTTGCACTTGCCCAAACAACACCAAACCAAACGAGAAAAGACCAAATTAGTCCTCTTGTGTAATGACAAAGTGCTTTAATGCATTTTCAGTGGTTCCAAACTTATCGTCCCTACACTACTAACCGTATATTGTTGCACGAAAAAATATATGTACCTAGTCCACCGACACTCTTAAAAAGTAACCAGCACCAGTATTTGATTTTGACCTTCGTATTTCCATTCCCAGGAAAAAATTAAATCCCCTGTTATTTAGACACAATAATTTGTTTAAAAGAATAGAAAGTGACATGTTCCTATGGATACTGTTTGATGAATTTACTCTTCAATGTGTGAAAACGATCATTTGCACTATATGAAACATTTCTTTTATGTTAAATAGCTACTAACTATGATTGGGGTGCTTAACAGGAGCATTAGGAACAGCACTGAGAGGCGAAAACTTGGATATTTCTCATGTGGGACTGGAAATCCAATTGATGACTGCTGGCGTTGTGACCGCAATTGGCAAAAGAACCGCAAACGCCTTGCTGATTGTGGCATTGGATTTGGGCGCAATGCCATTGGTGGTCGCGATGGTCGATACTATGTTGTCACTGATTCGCGCGACGATGACCCTGTTAACCCCAGGCCCGGTACCCTTCGCCATGCTGTTATCCAGGAGGAGCCCCTATGGATTGTGTTCAAACGTGACATGGTCATACAATTGAAACAGGAGCTCATTATGAACAGTTTCAAGACCATTGATGCCCGTGGCTACAATGTTCATATTGCCAATGGTGCTTGTATCACTATCCAGTTTGTTACCAATATTATTATCCATGGTCTTCACATTCATGATTGCAAGCCAACGGGGAATGCTATGGTGAGGAGCTCGCCGACCCATTTCGGCTGGAGGACAATGGCTGATGGTGATGCGGTTTCTATCTTTGGCTCAAGCCACATTTGGATTGATCATAACTCACTCTCTCACTGCGCTGATGGTCTTGTTGATGCTGTTATGGGCTCAACTGCCATTACTATTTCCAACAATCATTTCGCTCATCATAATGAGGTGCTTTTAATTCTTTGAAACTACTTTTAGATTTTTTTTCCCTCTGCTGTCCAGTGTCCAGAGCCACAGAACTAACTTCAGGGGCTATTTGTGTTAATGCAAACAGGTCATGCTATTGGGCCACAGTGATTCCTACACTAGAGACAAGCAGATGCAAGTGACAATTGCCTATAACCACTTTGGAGAAGGTCTCATTCAAAGAATGCCAAGGTTAACAATCTTATTATCTTATTATTTCAAGAAAGCATAATTCTCATTCGTTACAATATTTATTGATCAATCAACTATACCTCAAAATCAAAACAAGATGGGGTTGTTTGTATAAATACTATAACCATTCCGCTCTTTTCTGGTATGTTTGATTCTATAATTATCATTACTTGTCAAAAAAAACAAGTAAACTGATCATAATTACCTTTGAGAAAGTGTAATGATGTGAGTTTTTGTGAAAAATTGCAGGTGCAGACATGGCTACTTCCATGTGGTGAACAATGACTACACTCACTGGGAGATGTATGCTATTGGTGGAAGTGCTAACCCCACCATCAACAGCCAAGGAAACAGATACCTTGCCCCAACTAATCCTTTTGCAAAGGAGGTAATTAAAAGCCCCAAAACTGTAGATAATTGCTAATACTTGATCAATTGTAGTGAATTAACTAATTTGATTGAAACTAATGTTGAAACACAGGTAACAAAAAGGGTTGACACAGCAGCAGGTCAATGGAAGGGTTGGAACTGGAGATCAGAGGGAGACTTGATGCTTAATGGTGCCTATTTCACTCCATCAGGAGCTGGAGCTTCAGCAAGCTATGCAAGAGCTTCAAGCTTAGGTGCCAAATCCTCTTCTATGGTGGGCGCCATAACTTCAGGTGCTGGTCCCCTTGCTTGCCGCAGAAGCCGCATGTGCTAGTACAGCCAGCTTCACCTCTATCATTTATACAGATTTTCCAAAAGAAAGTGTCCCTTTTCTTTTTCCCTTTTTCTTTTTTTCTACTAAGTATTAGATTCCCATTCTTATTAGTAAAAAGCACTACCCTAAAGTTCTACCAAATCAAAGTTATCTCCCATTGTTTGTCAATCAGTCCATTAATCATCTATTCAGTTCCTCCTTGGCAAGTGTACTTTTTTTACACTGTCAATTTCAGTTCCTGTCTCAAAGCGTTGTGCAACCTCGGCCTGATTTCACTTCAAGAAGAGCCCAATGTCTGTTCTTGAAGCAGGTGCAGAAGCGTTGTCCATGCCCCATTTCTTTATCTTTCTTTTTTTCCAATCTCAAGAGTACTCAGTCTCTTCATCCATTGGTTTCTTCTACCACCATTTGTCAACCGCCCCCACTCTCTGTGTCTTGAGTCTTTAGTCTGCATATTGTGCTTTGGCTATTGTGTTTTTTTTTTATTGCCTTTTCTTTATTATAGGAGTGAATGATTTTGTAAGTTTTTTCTTAGCTTTCTTGAGTCATACAAGCCATATAGTGTGAATCTCAAAAACTGTTAATGGAAGGGAAAGAAAAAAGAACCTTTTTGTTTGAAATGATGAAAAGTTACTACCTTTATGTTACCTTTTACTTTTTCGCTTTGTCATTGTCAACAGAAACATTAATATCATCTTGGTTGTGCCTTGTGTTGTGTTAAATCAATACTATAATTTGATATCAATTACACTTGTCCAAGTTTTGCTTTTCATCCTGCTGGTAGTTGCCATAATGGTAGCATGTGCTTAAGATTGTTAAGAGTGCAAAACTAAACTTTAAATGATGAGTGTGTCTTTTGAAGTCATGATAACTTTACAACTTTGGAGATTTACAATGCCTAATGGTTTGTCGTGACAAAATCAACTCCACCTAAGCATAATCTATTATCATAATGATGAAAAAAGATTTTTGTCACATGGGATTCCTAATGTTCTCTTTATAAATTTGCTAAAGCTTGAGGATTAAAACTAAATAGAACTATAAAGAGCTTAAATTACCCTCCTCTTGTTTTATAAAGAGATGAAACCATGTCATTTGGGATGAGACGCACTGACAAAATTTTATGGCATTATATCTGAAAAATAAAGATGAAACTTATTCTAAAGAACGAAACAAAAATGTAACTGATCTTCTTATCCCCTTACCAACTTGTCTTTGACTTCAGTGGGGCATTTTTTTATATTCTTTTATCGTCGTTGCTCACGAGCTAATTAAGATAGAATATCTAATATAAATAGAAGTCAGTTTTCAAGGCCGAATAAAATTTTAATATAATAGAGTAAGGTACGAGCGTTGTCGTACTTAGAAAATGATGGTTCTAAAGTAGGTGTCAAGCTAAGAAAAGGTGGAGAATTTTTAAATTCAAGAAAAGGAAAGTATTGCCCAATATATTTATTCTATATAATAAAAATTCCAAGCTGTAAAAGGCAATGTGAATTCCTACGGATTGCCAGAAAACCATCCCTCCAGTGGTAGCATACACTTCTTGACAAATATCTTTTTATCCTTGAGGAAAAGAAATCTTTTTATCCTTGAGGAAAAGAAATCCTCCACTTAATAATTTGTGGAAAAGTAGTCCAATTATCCTTGCTTGAACAACAACTACTCCCTCGATCCCCAGAAAATTGAGGGAGTTTTCTGTATGAATCTTTATCCTTCATGCCGTTCCATTTACATTCATGTCAATTCAATATTATATAAACGATCAACGTTTCTTTAGCACTAAAAATTCTCCATACTTTTTACGCTCGTATAAATTCTGACTATACTAAAAGACTCTCCTACCGAACGCTGCACCTCAAATACACCTAATGGTACAAATCATCAGAGAGAAAACCTCCCTCTTCTACACCAATAGAAATTATACACCAGTAACCAGAAACAAGTTCAAAATTGTTGTATGAATAGAACATAAGTGATGGTGGTGTACCTAACATATTGCTACAATGACTTTTATGGGACAATGAGCTAAGAGTCTCAGTTTCACATTCTGATTCTGGGGAGAAATTAAACTCACAAAGCTATGCATGTGAGGATGGACCCCATAGGGCATGTGACCTATTCTTTAATTTTGCCTCAATTTGATACATTACTTTGTAGTTGTAGGGTTGAAGGTTGGGTGTCTTTCAATATTCTTAATGCACTGACCAACTTACCACATGTATACCCATGTTACATGTTATACATAGATTGAAATATATATATATATATATATATATATATATATATATATATATAAAGAGATAAAGCCCTAATTTGGAGCTGTCACATTCAATATACAATATACAACCCCAATTCTAATCCATTAGAATCATGCTCATTCGGAATTATGTGTCAAAATATCTTTGATTGTAACATACCCTGACAATACGTTTTTTATTTCTGCTTTAAGCATTCAATATCCAAAACTCACTGGCGTGACTAATTTAGATATGGCTGAGTATGCCTACTAAGGCAGTAAAACACGCTCCATATGATAAAAATATTTTGAAGAACTTTAGGGTAAGTGGGATGAGAGGTGCCAGCCCCATCTCCCCAAATTAAAGCCGTAATAGTTTCATGAATCCGTATGAAACTTTTTCGTCTTTAAAAATTGCTAATTAGATCATAAATAGCTGATTAGTACATCAGGAGAAGCTTTAGTTGGACAAAGATGGATTAAACGTTAGATGGATCTGATTTCTACTGGCACAACACTGATCCTTTCTTTTTAATAAAAGCATAATAGATATGTATTGTATTAGAAATGAGACAAGATCTAATGTGGTTACTTGTTTTGGTTAACCACAATGAATGATTATGCTGGAGAGTCGATTCCAACCAGTGAGGGAAATGATAACAAATCATTATAAGCCGATAACAGAAGTTTTCCTTTGATGCCTTTCAACTCCTGTACAACATGGACCATTTGTTTACCCATATTTTGCTTTTAATTAACACTAATCTTTTTATTCTGTGAAAAATAAGTTTACCTAGGCTCAAAAATGGGAAAAGAAGAAAAAACACGGAGGAATCCTAAATGTCAACTGCCTTTCTCCGTACAATGGTCCTTCTCTTTAACAAAAAAACTAGTAGTTGTACATATTAAAAAAATATTTGACACTTTGTTAATTTTTCGATGTTACGTTTGGAATTATCACAATTATTTGATTATCCTATTCTATATAAATAAAATAGATATTGTTTAAATTTTAATAAATAAAATCTCCATTAAATTAAA
>MU748237.1:68191-78846 GCA_026770625.1 Nicotiana glauca | reverse complement strand
TTAATTTTATTTTTTATTTTAAAACTCCAACTTGAAACTACATCCCGATTTGAATGAGTAGTTTTTCTTCTCTTTCTTTCATTTTTTATAGCTAATTTTTTTTTGCTTTTTTATTTTAAGATAATTTATAAACTCCAACTTGAAACTACTCCCACCCAATTTGAATTTGTAGTTATTATTTTATATATTTATTTTTGATTTTCTTAATTATATTTAATTATAAGATATCTATATTTATTAATCCAAATAAAGTAATCAATTAATATATATATATATATATATATATATATATATATATATATATATTAATATATTATTCTATTGTTCTTAATAATATTATCTAAATTTTAATGAACAAAATCGCTGTTAAACTTACGGGACTTATACATGGAGCGCATTGAATAACTTTCTGTTATGTATTTTTCTTTATTATATCATCTAATATTTAATATTATTACATTGCTAATAGAAAGTTTAATTAGCATATTACTTTATTAAATATTTTTCTCAGAAAGTTTTTTTATATCTTTATTTTCGTTTTATTTATTTTAAAATAATTTAAAACCCCAACTTGAAACTAATCCCCAATTTGAATTGGTAATTTATTATTTTTTAATTTCGTNATTTGAATTTGTAGTTATTATTTTATATATTTATTTTTGGTTTTCTTAATTATATTTAATTATAAGATATCTATATTTATTAATCCAAATAAAGTAACCAATTAATATATACATACATATATATATATATGGTGGAGTAGTTTTTAAATTATATTTTTTATTTTTATATATATTTAAATTCAAAAATAATAATCAATAACTAATTATAAACTAAATAACTAACTATGCCATGTGGTATTTTTTTAGGTTGCCACTTGGCTTAAGGAGAGGACTTTTTCCTCTCCTTTTAATAATATATAGATTTCAAAAATAAAACTACGTTATGTTACTTAACTATCTCCCATTCCCTTGTCCCCGAGCTTTGGTATGTTGGTAAGAGCCTAATGAGTGATGTATAGGTTAGACGCATATCACCGCTTCGAACCCTGATGTGATCAAATGGTTTGTACTTAAATGGGGAAGAGTAGAGGAATAGGCTTATTATTGCGACTATCACCGACCCTAGTGAATTTCTCAATTATGTAAAGATAATCCCATTCCCTTAACGCCCAATTTAGGGAAGCTTACACAAATATCCCAAATAAATCTCAACTTACCAACCTCTAGCCATTAGTCATAAACTTACTAAAACTAGCCAACAAAAATTGAAAAACTAATTTATAGGGTTCTTTCTCTCAAATAATCACATGCAAAAATCACCTTCCATATTTTTAAGTCTGATTAGCAACATTAGATACAAGACGGAAAGGAAATTTCATGGACGGGGTAGCAAATAAGGTGATGAAATACAAAAATCTATACAATATTCCAAAAATTTAAACAAAAAAAGAACTTTTTCAATGGGTATAGTCGAAATTCATTGAAAATATATAGATAAGCCAATATACAAAATTTGAGAAAGATTGGAGGTGATTTGGATTGGTTTTGTATCAAAATTCGTAATTAAATCGAGTTCAAAAAAATCTTCTGTAACACATGTATCAAATATGTATCACGCATGTATCTCACACAAAGGTATACATGGATATACATGTGATACACAATTGATACAAATATGATACATATGTGATATACAAATGATACATAGTGTGATACACATCTCATTTTTTTCATGTTTAGCTTTTACTTCGGATTTTCAATTCAAACCACCTCAAAACTTCACCAAATCATCCCAAAACTGAGATTCAAGCTCCTTAAGTTGTGCCAAATCTATTCTAATAACACCCACTCAAAACAAAGCAAAAATTTAATTTTTTGCTACAAATAGCTAATTGGCTAATATTAGTAATATTTTATCAATTGACCAATTTTTGTAATGAGCTACTTATAAATGAACATAGCCGGTAATTTCCCCCAATTTATCTACTTGGACTTTGATAGTACAATACCAGGCTGCAAAGTGATTTCCATTAGGTTGGAAAAGGAAAAGTAAATGCTCCTTTAAGTACATTGGACTGGCCTCTGATTTTATTGATCAGAAAACTTCAAAATTAGTCGGAAGAAATATTTTCGTCTTAGTCCCGAAGCGATGGCCAGTGGGTTTGGAGGGAGTTTTCCACGATGCAGGTTCGAGCCTCCCTCGATGCTTTCTGGGTCTGAGTTTGTCATATGGGGCTTGCCTAGTGCGGTTTATATCCCCTGTGAGGTTTGCAGGCTATTACACAGTGAGGGGTTTACTCAACGCGCACAGAGTGCTCACCAGTGCAGAGGTTTGTAGCGGCTGCGGGTTTTCCTGGGGTTCCAAAAAAAAATATTTTCGTCTTTCATTGCAACTAAGAATATGTCATGGTTTGTTTGTAAAATTACCTGTATAACCTATAGGTCATGAGTTCAAGCCGTGGAATTAACCATAGATGCTTGCATCAGGATACAGTCCTTCCCCGGATCCTGCATGAACACTAGATACTTTGCGCACCAGGCTGCCTTTTTATTTTATTTTATTGCAGCTAAGAATATGCAAAATAAGCAAAAAATCAGTGCTGTTGGTGGAACTTCAACTTATCAGGTTATGGTATGATACAATCATAAGATAAGTGACACTGGACTGGAATCTTTAGGAGAATAAGCTCCTAATCTGAAAATACATCAAGTACATTCACAATAGAATATTTTCTGTCTCATCTATGATCTAACATTCTAAAATAGATCATAAACTCTATAACAACAAAGCAAGTCCTCATATTTCATATATCTCATCCTCCACCCTATTTTATCTGGGGGAATAAACACTGTCATCAATAGTTCTTGAGCAAAAACACGAAAATTATGTCACTACAGAGCATATTCCTTAGTCTTAGGCAGTTGGGTCAGTCTGGAAAGTGTATCGAGCCTCAGCGAAACGTGACTTCACTAGTTCAAGAGCCTTACCCCGATGAGAAATCTTGTTCTTTTCTTCCTTGGGCATCTCAGCATAACTGCAAGCACAGTTCTATCAGTTAGTACTCTTCATGTCAAGAGGTTCGATAGGCAAATATTAAAATGGACCGGAGATTTACGTCTGGTCATAGCCATGAGGTTGAAATATTGGATCCCATCCGAAATCATTGGGTCCCCTCGCTGGAACTATCCTGCCCTGAAGAGCCATGTTCGCAATGTTAGTGCTATTGTTTGCATAGTTCAATAAAGAAATATTAAAAGAAAATCTATCAAGTTTCGCAAGTTCTTCATTTTAGGATAGTATCCACACTGATATCTTTACAAGTATGTTAAACGAACTTTCCACCCTTTCTTCTGTTTCTGAGTCTTCTTTCGGTTCTTAGTAAGAATGGGCGAGGTTATTTTGCCTAAATAGTAGACACAGGTAATAAATAAGAAGTACCATCGTAAGAAGCCAAATAGGAACTACTTTTCCATTTTCTTTTCATATAAGTACACAAATAACCAGCATTCTGGTACTTAATTTTGAAAAAATATTAACCAGCAGTCTTGATATTACTTTAGTAAAATATTCACGCAATACCCACCATGGATCATTCTAGTTTGAAACATAAGACTCATCAGCAGAAAGATAAATGGAAATACGAAGTCTAAAGGAAGTATTCGTGGACTACAGAAGCAAACTCTTACCAGTGTTTTTCCAACAAAAGTCAACGGCTCTGAATTTGGCCCAAGAGTGAAAGAAAAGACACACATAGCATATGCTGTTTTATCCTCATAAGCCAAGAGTAAGTTGTTGAGGCCTATAAGATGTCAGAAAAATTAGAAAAAAAATTAAACCAAACAGAGTGATTTCACAGAAATGGAGGACATAAATTTCAAGGTAATGATACATGAGAACAAGCAAGCTAAGATTACCTTCGTGACCAATCTTTTGCAGAAACCACTTGCTGCAAAACGTAAATTGGCACGCAATCGCCAGCATAAAGCAAGAATTACAAAGTATATTATGTCAAAGGCAAAAGATAACTATTTGGCAAATAACAGCATATACAAGTATACAGAATAACTATTTGGCATTTCCACAAAAAGTGAATTACAGAACATTCTATTAAAATTAAAAATTGCGTATGATTCAAGAAGGTAAACCAAATCTTTGGACATAATTCCAAATATCTAACAAGTTCACTCGGTTAATTTCCAATATTCTATCCATTTTAGCAGTCATATTTTGACTGGTCAAAGGTATTAATGTAAGGTTGGAACTTCTTTTGTGTGCTAATAAAAGATCCTGCAAAGTCCACTGACTAGCAACTGTAACAACTATATTTTCCTCTTCGCAAGTGTGCAGTTTAAGTTCACCCAACAAGCACTCTTTTCAAAGGTGAGAACAAGACACATGACTATTTGGTAACTTTAGTTTACCATATTTCCCCTTTCACTTTGTTAAGGGATTATTGAAGCAGATGCGGGTTTCTATGGTCATCTAATATGAAAATGTCATGTCCTCTCTAGCTTCATGGACCAATCACCGGTAAGATGAAGCATGCTGAATAAGATTCTTGTATCAAGCAAGAAGATTGTCTTACGGAAAGAAAATCTTTTACATTTTTACATTGGAGCAATAATATGTAGGAACCTATCAGGTATCTGGTATATGGTGGAATATTCAAGGTGCGCACAAGCTGTCCCAACAACACCGCCGTCCAAGAATATCTCTAAGAACCTACTTCATCAAAATGGATACAATTTTTCTAGCTTCGTCTGCCTTCATCAAAAAAAGAAAGAAAAAAAAAAATTCTAGCTTAAGCTGCATGTTCAGCTTTTCAAGAGGTTCTAGAAAGGAAATTAGATGTTCTGTCTTTACTCCCTGATCTAAAGGGTGAGCTTCCAACTTGCAAAAGACTCCAATGAGTAAGAATAAGCCGAGAGATTCCCAGCAACTGAAAGTTCTTAATACACTTCCTCCATCAACATTAGTTCCACTTCCCCACACCACCCCAAAAACTCACCCCACAAGAAAGGAAAAGAAATAGAGAAAGTTGCAGATACAGCTAGTTGATCAATTAGTACAAAAATAATTAAATAGCACCAAACTTGAAAAAACAGAACTTCCCTATAGGAGCAGAAATTCATTCAAATGGAATGCATAAGTTCCCAAAATGTGGTTCATCAGCACATCGTTATGCTCTTTTTTGACATGAAAACTTAATTGAATGTTGCCTATTCATGTAAAGTTTTCGTTCTGACAAGTTGAAACCTTGTGCCGCATCCCCTAAATTTTACTATTGATATAAGTTACCTATCTTATCACCCAATACTCTTAACATGATCTAGAAAATAGCTTTCTGAGTGAACATGGAAATATTGTATCAGAAAACAATTTACAACACATCACAATAGTATAATGTGGGATTGGGACATCTGGGAGGTGCTTTGTGATAATATAGAGTATAAAGATGGAATCAGTTATACATTGGTGGAAGCAAGAAAGTAGACGAGATAACAATTGTAAAGAAAAATGATTCACGTGCATCAGTGTAAGTCAATTTCCCCCATTTGGTGAAAACATGTTTTCCTTCGCAAAACCATTATCCACATCTTAACAACATCCAAACAGTACAAAATGCTTTTACCAAGGAAAACATTTTCTGTAATATACTTTAAACCCTACCAAACACAACTCCTAATGCTGATAACATTAAATTTCAAAAATCACATGCATCACGATATGCATTTTGAGCTAAACAAGTTATCACCTTAAATAAACCCAGTATTTCACACTCAGTAAAATTTATTGGTTTCATTCACCTATTTTTCAGAAACAAATCGAGAACTATAGACTTCATCTTAGGGAAATGCCACAATAGTTTATAACATTGTTCTAAATTGCAACAACAATAACAAAAAAAAACTCAGTGTAATCCCACAAGTGGGGTCTGAGGAGGGTACTGTGTACGCAGACCTTATCCCTACCTATAGGAAGGCAGAGAGATGTTTCCGATAGAACATCGGCTCAAAAAAGATAAAACGAAGAAGCAACAACAAGCAACCAATCAGAAAACCGAAGTGATAATACAAGACTAATCCTAAGTGGTGAAATCAGAAAGCGAAGTGAAAAAAACAGAAAGTAATAACAGAAATCTAAGGAATAAGAAAGCGCAAGACTAACACCGAGTGATGCACTAAAGCTACAGGAACACGCAAGGACAATGCTTGGCTACCTAACCCTCTACCTTAATTCTCGACCTCCACACCTTCCTATCTAAGGTCATGTCAGTAAGCTAGAGCATTGCCATGTCTTGCCTAATCACCTCTTCCCAATACTTTTTCGGCCTACTTCTACCTCTCCTTGGGCCTTCCAAAACCAGCCTCTCACACTTCCTCATTGTTCTAAATTGCAATTAGCAGAATTGCTTAATACGATATTACCCGGAAAGCATCACCAAAAATCACACACAAATAACATAGGAAGCATATAAAGAAGAACACACTTAACTCGAGCAGAATGATAAAAGAGGAGATGAACTTACATGTAAGGTCCTGCAAAAACAATTTCAGCACTTTAGTTCATTATGATTTTTTTATCAACTCTAAAAAGCACATATGCAAATATTGAGGCGCGCAAATGCTGAGTACCTGGGAGACCATTAAGCGCGTTGAAACATAGACAAGTATCCTCAACTAACACTGGTCCATTCACCTAAGCAATTTTTCTAACTCAGCTAAAATCATAATGTAAAAGTACATAAACTTAAATTTAAAACTTTATCCCATAAATGGACAAAGAAAACTAACAAAATGACAAATATATATATATATATATATATATATGTGTGTGTGTGTGTGTGCAATAAAGGCAGTGTTTATTACCTCTTTGGCAGCAATTCTTGCTTTTTCTTTGGAGATATCTTCAGGCTCACCTTGAAGTTCTGGCACTAAAGATAAAATTTGACATAAAGGGGTTCATTTTGTTAACAAAAAGATTGAAATTAAACACAAGTTAAATAATTTTAAAAAATAAAAACATTGTGGACTTACAGTCAAGCTTAAGGGACCGAAAGGGAATGGACTGGCCAAGAATTGCCCTAACTTCCTCCAACTTCTTTGCGTTTCCGGTAACAAATGTCACTGGCCGCGGCAACAACACCCCTGATCCCACTGTCCTCGCCGCAGCCGCCATTGTCCTTTTATCACCGAAAAATTTGCACGTTCAACGGAGGAGATTTATTGTCTTTGGGTCTTAGGAGTGAAAACTTATGCACAGTTAGTTATGCACAGTTATATACCGTGAAAACAAAACTATTTACCTTGTTTGTATATTTATTTTTCTATTCCTAAATTAATTACATTTTCTATGTTTTTTTAGAAATTTTTTTCTTTATTCTACAATTCTTTTTTATTTCTAGGCTTCTTTATTTTTCTCTTTTTTTTATTCTCCTTTTCTTTTTTTCTCATTTCCTTCTTATTTATTTATTTTTGCTTTTCTAATTTCATTTAGCTTCTTTTTTTATATTCTTTTTATATTATAATCTAATTTCATTTACTGTTTTCACTATTTTTTATTATTCTTTTTTTATACAATAAGAAAAATAAATAATATAGTAAATATTAATTCACCCTTCTTTTTAATATAACTAGTATAATATACCTTTTATCTTTTTTCTAATTTTTTTAATTCAATTACTAAACTGAAATAATATCAATTGTCACTTGATCTAATTCATTGAATATCACTCTAACTGCTGCGGAGCACCATAAATTACATAATCAAATTGTATGAATCAAACGTGATTGCGAGGCAAACCTTGATCTCCTTCCCTACAAGTATTAGCACACACAACACAAAAACACAATCTATAACCACCAAATTTTCATATATACTAGTTAGAATAGAAATGATAATAAAATACTGAAAAATGGAATAAAAGTATAAGTAGCAAAAAAGATTTCTAGTACCATATGATACCAATATGGTATACATGTATACCAACATAGTATATGATTGCCCTAGAATGTTGCTACAACTATCTGTGACTATACTATTGTACCAAAACATTAAAGGATGTAATAAAAGTATGAGAAAATTACATGCTTGCATTGCAAGCTAAATATTCGCAAAGCAACTTGCCTTATACTAATAGGGTATATAGTTGTACGAGTCCTTCTAACAATTGCCTATAGCTATAAAAACTATTACATAATACACATAATCTATGTCCATCGATAAAAAAAATTCCAGCACTACAAATCATGTTCATATAAATAATTCCGTAATAGAATTAACTTCAAAATATAGATAAAACAATAAAAAATATTCAAACTACCATATGATACCAATATAGCATATAACTATACCAACATGGTATATAGTTTTACTAGTAAAATTCCAGCAACTATATGACTATCCTACAATTACATAACACACATGCATAAACAGAAAAATAAAAAAATAGTGTAACATATATTAACTTAATGAAGTATTTCAAGATATTGGACTATAGTGCTATTATTAAAAGAAAATCAAATAGTGTACCAATTAAATACATCTAATATAATAAAAAATAGATTCAACTAACATAAGATACAATATAGTATATAGTTGTACGGGGTCGTTCCAACAACTACATATAACTATAAAAACTATTACATAATACATAAAATTTATGTCCATAGGTACAAAAAAATCCAACACAACAAAATATGATCATATAAATTATTTCAGAATAGAATTCATTTTAAAATGTAGCTAAAACAACCAAAAAATATTTCATGATACCGATATGATATATAATTATACCAATAGGGTATACGGTTCAACTAATTAATTCCATGCAACTATATATGACTATACTACTATTATATAATACACATGCATAAAGAAAAAAATTTAAAAATAGTGTACCACATATTGATATAATAATATATTTTAAGATATTGTACTATAATACTACTATATAAAACAAACGCATAAAGAAATAATCAAAATGATTACATAATACATATGCATAAAGGAGAATTAAAAAAATTTAAGATATTGTACTATTCTACTATTATTAAAGAAAAATCAAACAGTATGCCAATTAAATATAGCTAATACGACCCAAAAAAGTTTCAACTAACATATGATACCAGTATAGTATATAGCTATACCAACAGGGTATACAATTGTATGCAAAGAGTTTAATTTTTTTTTTAATTCAATTATTAAACTGAAATATTATCAGTTGTCACATAATCTAATTAACTCAATTTTGTGCGTCACCGATTATACTAAAATTTAGATATGTTAAAATAATATACTATATACCATTTATCGAGGTGATGATAAATGAGGCTTTCAAGGCCCCGGGGACACAGAATTCAATTAAAGCAAGTGATGACCCTTTGGGTCGTCACATTAATATAATAAAGTATTTCAAGATATTGTACTATATTACTATTATTAAAAGAAAATCCAATACTGTTCCAATTAAATACAGCTAATACAAAAAAAAAATCAACTAGCATATGATACCAATATAATATATAACAATATTAATAGGGTATATAATTGTACGGGGTCGTTCCAACAACTGCATATAAATATAAAAATTATTACATAATACACAAAATCTATGTCCATAGGCACAAGAAAATCTGATAAAGCAAAACATGATCATATAAATCATTTCAGAATAGAATTCACTTAAAAATGCAACTAAAACAACTAAAAAATATTCTAACTACCGTATGATACCAATATGACATATAATTATACCAATAGGGTATATAGTTCTACTAATTAATTTCATACAACTATATATGACTATACTACTATTACATAATACACATGCATAAAAAGATTAAAAAATAATGTACCACATATTAATATAATAATATATTTCAAGATATTATACTATAATATTATTACATAAAATAAACATATAAAAAACAAAACAAAATGATTACATAATATACATGCATAAAGGAAAATATAAAAATTTCAAGATAGTGTATCAATTAAATGTCGCTAATACAACCAAAAAATGTTCTTCCGGTGATCCTCCGACAAAAGTCCCTACTTCTACTAATCACTTTTTCACAAGTAATATCAATTCGATTTTTTTTTGGGTCTCCGGTTCCCCCTATGGTATTGAAACAATAACTTTTTGTCAATCTGCTAGTCTCGATGACCTAATAATTCCCGTCAATCGAAAATTATACGGATATGTCCTGATTTGCGATTAAACTCCCTAAGAAATCAAAATCGGCATATAAATTAAACTCTAAAAGCCATTCCTAATCATTTACAACAACACTCGATCCGAACAAATAAAATTTTTGCAAAACCCAATTTTTAAATTCAAAGATTTGAAGTTTTTAATGATTGTCAATCGAGCTTTTAATAGATTTTAATTAGGTTTATTATATTGGAGTACAGAGGCGGCTCAACCCCAAGGCAACTAAAGTCACGAATTTAGGCCCCCAAAAATATAGTGTCCCAAATTTTATTCATGATATATATATAATAAGTATATTTTAAATAATTATTTCTATAATTCTTTATAATGATAAGTAAATCTTGTGATAAATCATTTATTATGTCAATAATCATTATGGCATAGTTCCAAATATTATGCTATTTTTCAGGGAGAATTTGGTTGAGCTATAACA